>JAGKTI010029680.1:0-12598 GCA_018397915.1 Birgus latro
CGTCATCATTAACCCCCCTACCATCGACATAACTAGCAATATGTACCAACTGATGCCAGACGATTTGGTCCAATCAGGTGGGTTATAGGAGCCTGATACGGTAGATAAAATTAAAAGGGTGGGGGTGTACAGAACAGCCCATCTCCTAAGGGGTATATGTCACAGCTCAAAATAAAACCCCTCCTCCTTCCTCCTCGTGTTTTTGTATACAGCCTTCTTCCTGACTGCGTGTAGCGTGTGTGTGTATCTGTCCTGACTGTGTGTGGTGTGACTGTACGTGTAGTGTTGGGGTACCGTGGTACGTGTGTGTCTGTCTGTGTGTGGAGTGTTCAGTGTGTGTGTGTGCATGTACGGTGTTGTGTGTGTGCCTGTCCTGACTGTGTGGTGTTCAGCGTGTGTATGAAGGGTATATATGTAGTGTTATGTAAGTTATGTGAATTTTTACAGTAGGGGCGCCCTCTATATACCCAGGAGTCGAACCCAGGTCCATTGGCAGGCAAACTATGTTGGCTGCCACACTATTAAAGTCTCCTCTAATCCACCGGGAATTGAACCCGGGTCCTCATATTCAGCAAGCCAGCATTATACTGACTGTGCTACCGCGCACCCATTAGGATTGCGCCCCAAACTTCTACTGTATTTTATTTTGTATCACTAATACCAAACGTGAAGTTAAGTTACAATATACTAGCAAGACCCACTTTGAATATTTAACAGTAATTTAATGCTGATTAACTTCACATATCACATTAAATTAGTGATACAAAAACTAAACATATGGTAGAAATTCTTTAATGAAACTTTTCTATTACAAAACATGCACTGCACAGGGGAAACTGTAAAAAGTTCAAACCGTGAGAACTTTGAGAATGAAAGTACTGATGTACAAAATTAGAAAAGGTAAACTGCCACATTCGATCAACATGATTTTAAACAAAACAAACCCTAAAGTCTGTCCACCCTAACTTGACTTACACACTTGCACCTCTCCACCTTGAATATTGAGCTGTTACAAGAGACTGACTGAAATATCACACTAGTCACAAAGAAGTTCCATGGGAAAGATGTAGAGCCACAGTACTGTCTCATTATGCCTACTTAGATACGGTAAGTAAGGTACAGATGGACTAAAATCTGCCTTGCCAAAGTTAAGGTGAACCAACTACAGTGACACATACAAACTCTGCAATGACAATGTGGTCATGAACTATGTGAAAAATTCTGTAGATTATACATGGTACAGGTATAAATTCTGAAAGTTTATGGACAAGCGATGAACAAGCTCATATATTCACTTTCTATGTACACTCAACTATGTCTTAGTAAAGTTAATTCCCGCTGCCTCCAGACTACTATACTTCAATCAACTTATGGTTTCTCTAAATGAATCGGTTAACGAAGGCTGTACGTACACCTTCCAATATGAAAATTCTTTAAAAGTAGCAGCAATGGCTAATGAAGGCTGTACGGTATGTAACCCCTCCTGTTCAAAGTACCTTCAAGGAACTTTCATTGTTCTCTCCTAAAAAGGTTAAAAAAAAATTTCATATGTGACCCCTCAAGTTTGAAAAGTCTCCCATTCTGAATGACATTTAAAAGTAGAAGAAAATGGATTAATGAAGGCTGTCTCTAACCCTTCCAGTTCAATGTCTCTCCAAGCAACTTTTATTCGCTTTCCCTCCTACTAGGGAGGTTACTGAAGGCTATACGTAACCAACCCATCCAGTAAGAATAATCTCTCCCATGCTGAATAACAATGATTGAATGTTGCAAGAAAAATAAGGAGCAAATCGAAGTTTGAGTCCTGTAAGCCAATTATGTACTTTATTGTACTACCACCAGACCATTATACTATATTCAACTTTAGACAGACATCTAGTACTGATGGGGTTAATCCAGTTCAGAGTGTCTCCCAAGGTGTATATATCTGAAGGAAGCAAGAATAAACTGATGTTTAACTTTGGACTGGGGTAGTCACAACTGCAATTCCAACTAATACTTAATCAGCTGGTCTTTGTACTGTAACACTTTGTCTGATATTACATATTATTCTTGCTATTTCTGTTTTTCGTTCAGCTCAGAAGGTACATGAACATGAGTTATCAACTCTTTAACTACTGGGAGGTTTTTCCTAGGGTGATTAAACTGGCTAAAGGGAACTCATGTGATTAAAACTTTTTTTTTCCTAGCCTGACAGATCTCCAATCCTTTTAGATTAGCTGATGGCAAGTGTGGCCTGACTGGATAAGCGATAAGACTATAAACAAATTTATCAAATGAAAAGACTGGTTAAAGGAGGCTCCTAAGGTGATTAAAACTGCCTACAGAGCATTTATTCTGTCCTAACACAGACTCTTAACTTCATTCAGCTCAGTTGATAGCCATGTGTAGACTGGAAGGTCAATATTACTGGCAACCAAGAAGACTCATTCCTATCTCATAGTAGGACTCCTACTCCAGCAACAAGTACAGCACTTAGAACTGAACCTGTGGGAATGGCATAGTTCCCTGATGAAAAACTGGTTGTAAGGGAGCCTTCCCAATGCGATTACAGGTGCCTAGGGCATTTGTTCTAACCTGACACACCCGTAACTCCATTTGGTTCAGTGGAGTATAGCCATACATCTGACTAGTAACCAAGACAACTCATTCCTACCTAACACCTAGAGCCACAGAATTTCAGGCAACCACTGCTTAGCAAGGATAGCTGTGAGAGCGACTGTTCCATCATATTAAAACAAATCAGGTACAGCACCCATGGAGACTCATTCCTACTTCATGCTACAGTAACCAGAGACTCATTCCTAATGCATAATTATGGCTCATGGAATTTCATGCAACACAGAATTTACTTCGTGGCCAATTTCACTGGCATTACAGTATAAAATCTCCTACTTTTATGTCTTCTCTGACTGTAATGGGCTTCTAATGGCTTGGTGTGTGAATAAGTGTGTGGCCCATTTCAATGAGTATGCTGTCAATTCTCACTTCATATTTTCTCTTACCCTGTTTCTGAATCCTACCTCATCCAATCTTTTGGTGGAAAGTGATTAGATTATGACAACGATGATGGTAGCACAAGAATAAGAACTGGATTTTTAGGGTGGTTAGGTCTCTTGCAGATAGCAGATAACTAGAATGATGTGTGAACAACTGTGCTACTTACTTCACTGAAGATGATGATGATGATATAGTGTACTTACTTAAACCTGACAAAGATCAATAAACCCTTTCAGCTCAGTTGATGGCCACGTGTAGTCAGACTGGAGAGTTGATTTAACTAGTAACCACAGATTCTTTCCTAACTCACAATTAAGGCTCATTATATTTCATGCAACCACAAAACATTCTACTTGTAGGAGTTGCTGAGATCCCTCATTTGAAAACAAATTATGTATATACAGTATAATGTATTACAAATGTGTTAATATCTGTGTAGGCCATCTCACTTTGCATGATTTGCTGTCAATAAACTTTTTTAAATTTCATTTTTCTTCTTTTCTTACCCTGTTTCTAATCTTACTTCACACTTCCTTTACATATGGGAATTAGGTTCAGGATGGTGCTGCAGAGGGATGGCTTCAAACAGTGGCACTGATAAAACCAGGCAGTGATGCCGCCTGATCATACAAATGTCCCTCAGCTCTCTCCCTGTCCCCAGAAAGGTGAGTGGTGGATTGCAGGATAAGGGTAGCTTAAGCCTGCAGTCCATCACAGTCACATAAGATGAATCTGGGGCTACAATGAATGCCACCAGAGTCAATGATGCCGGTGATACGTAGTACTGTAATATATTTCCTCGATTTTCATCTCTCTCCTAATTCTACACAGTCTCATTATTCAACTTTCATTCACCACGCACTCTGAGCAAAAAAAAAAAAAAAAAAAAAAAAAAAGTTATAAAATGGCTTAACACCTCATGATATACAGTATTTATGTATAATTTTAACCCTCAACTCCTTCACCCTCAGAGCCAGAAGACTAAACCAACCACATGTAAGGGCTGAGGTACATGAGCTTTTGGTTTATCAGTCTATTACTGTATACTCTATTCACTATAACTTGGTGTTTAGTTGCAATCTCCATTCTTTATTTTGAACCAGATGGACCAAATCAACCACCAGCAAGCTATGGGGTAAATCAGGTTGAATTTTATGGATATCAGTATAAAAGCTATGATTATTTTAAGTACTGTACTCATCAAATACTGGAGGTTTTATGCAGGGTTGCAGTGGCTAATTTTGATGGGCTAGTGCTCCATATAATATTTAATCTACCATTATGAAATCATAACTTGGCCCAAAATCTGAAAAGAATTGAACTGAACAATACATTAGCACCAAGCAAAAAAGCCATATGGCACTAAATCATGTATACAACAGCACAAAGTAATAGTGCATAAAAGACCACTAAAAAGTCCCAAACTGAGCAGTAAGTGATACTTATTCAGATGGCATAACGACTGCCTTGAGAAAGCAGTCAACACTTCTGAAAATTTATTTACGTAATTGTGAATGGCTAAGGTGAAAATTCTGCTGCAGCCTCAGGGAATGAGTTATCGAGTCTATGATTTACTGTATTTAACCCCTTCAGTAAGACAGCATCCTCACACTGAAGAGTTAAGTCTCCATGCTGATGGATGGCTGATGTATATAAGGTTACAATTATATCAACAATTCTTATATATCAATGGTCGAACTTGGTTTTCCAATTACAGTACTGTACAGTTTCCCGATTTTAGTCATTTTATAACCCCCATTTCTTATTACTGCTCTCTCTCTCTCTCTCGAACCTTGAGCCATCACATTTCCTATGGCAATAAAAGTACATATTTAAAAAATGACCAGCATAAAATAATCATTATTACCCCAACCCTAATTCCCACACAGGAGATAAGGTATGATCCAGAACCAAAGAATTCAGAACTATCAAAAATATATAAGACCTATCATCATCATCATCATCATCATCATCATCATCATCATCATCATCATCATCATCTTCTTCATCATCATCACCATCATCCCAAACCTAATTTCTACCTAATACATGGGGTAGGCTGCAATAATATTAATCAATAAAAGTGTAATACTAGGAGGACTATCAACAGTAATACATCTGCATTTATCATTCTGAAGGCCTTGGCCATGCAAACACATGTACACTTTTTCTTACTTGATGCCATCTACAGTGCATTTACTCTAACCTGACAAAGATCCCTAACCCCTTTGAGCTGAGCTGACAAGCAAGTGATGTCTCAGCCCGGACTATGACAACTGTGTATATGTGATTGTTCCGAAAGGCTAACAATTCAACCTACCCCAGTGAACCAATTTTAGCTATATACAAGAGACATGTATGTGTAATAGTCTCTCCCTGGACTCTGACTACTGTGTAAATGTGGTTGAGTTCCCCAGATTGGAGTGCTGTGCAAGGCCAGGTACCAGGACTTTGTCGCCACACTACTCCCACAGTAGTACCTCCCAGGGAACATGGTTACCACCCATCTACTACCTAATGAACTATCAAGAGCATGCCCAGTGGAAAAGGACACTCATTCCAACATCCAGAATCCTAGCTTTGACTTACAATGCAAAAACTTATAACTCAAACCTAACTTAACATACATAAACAGCATGTCCAATGAATCAGGATAATTCAAATCCACAAAATACAAGCTCCATTTCAACAACAAAAAAATTACTGCAACAAAACTTAATATCATATAAATAAAACCACTCACTCGATGTAGTGCTGCTCTCGGGTGTCTGTCCATTTCTCTCCATCCTTCTTTCCTTCCATCCTCCTGTCATTCTTTCCTCGTCCTTCTGCCTACGGGTGACTTTACACTCGCTCTTGTCTTTCTTTCCTTCCTCTTCCTTCTGGCTGTGGGTGACTCTACACTGAGTGACAAGCCAAATGGTTTCCTGTACATCAGGAAACCATTTACTATGCTGGGTGGTAATCATATAACCATATTATGGCACCTGGTGGTTTAGTGGGTAATTACAGCACTCCAATTGGACTGAGCTGGTGAAGGTTTATATCCAAGGGATGGTTGGGGTTTAATGCTCACATAATGCAACTCAGGGATGAATAAGGCCAGTCACTCTCATCTCAAATGTCAGGACCAACTTGCCCAGCCCTGGGCTCCTATGCTCCTCATCGGGCAATGTAGGATTGGATGATGATGAACACTCAACAGCATGCCCAATGAAACATGACAAACAATTATTCAAGCCTCACATATCCTAGTTCTAGGTCATAACTCATAATCATAAACCCTAACTTAATACCAAACATTAATTACCGGGCACTGACGAGGTCCCTATATGTGGTAGCACTGTGCACCCTGGATGGTGCAGCTGTGGCACCCACCCTGGAGCCATATCTTGCATGAGAAGGATGCTGGTCCAACCCTGGTGAGGCACTGTCTAGCATAAAGGGGCACCAGATCCCTACACAGTGTATGTACTGTACAGTGCCTGTAGGATGAACCCACAAATGCAGTTGCATACCTGTAGTCGAGAGGTCTGCTCAGTCAGCCAGACCAAGAATAAGGAACAACGATAACAACGATTGTACACTATCAGCATCTCACTACTAGGGTGTTCTGAGCTAGATAAAAATAGTTAACAAGCAAAAGGAAACAAATGCCAGCCATTCAAACACCCAGAATCCTAGTTCCACCTCACAACTCATAACCTCTTTACTACTAGGGTGTTATAAGTTGAATGAAACAGTTTAGTAACAATACAAATAGGCCAAAACAGTCACGCAAACTCCCACACTCTTGGCTCCACCTCTATACAAAAATGCAAGCAATTTAACCTAACTTAACATCATCCAGTATCTACAGCCAAATGTCTTATTCCTTGATGGGATGGCCACAAGTAAACTGTTTCCAAGTAACCTTGACAATGAGCTGCCCTCCCTCCAACATCAAATGCTGTACATTAAGAGAATTTAACCATTCTTCTACACTGACACGTTTTCTACTTTATTCCTGCCATCTCCAGACAATTTCATCCATCTCACAGGAGACAGTTGGAACTAGTGGGGTTAGATACAGCCTTCATTAACTCCTACAATACTTGAATGCTCTCCTAGGCTGAATCCAATACAGTAGTTAATGGCAGAAAAATATATAACAAAAGAGGTTAGATACAGATGTCATTAACCTTCCCTACTTCTACAATCCTCTCCTAAGCCGATATAATACAGTTCAGTTGCAGAATATATTATCAGTACAGTTATTTCTAAAAACAGGGTTCGATATTGCCTTCATTAACACCTCCACTATCAGGATTTTCTCATAAGCTGAAAAATAAACTTTGTCTGCAACAAGAATAAAAAATCAAATTGCAAGCTTTTTAAGTTCATACACCATATGAGTACAGAGCACAGGCTTTGGAGATTTCCTAGCACCTCTTCTTTGGCATTTATTCTGTACATCACACCTTAATATCCTCTTGTATGTTATTAATCAATAATAAATGGATAAGATTATCTTTAATAACATAAATGGGAATATGTGTACCAGTAATACATAATGCAAATGGCTAAGATGGTATGTGGGGGCGCTCACCATCCACTCACTCTATGTAGTGCTGCTCTCAGGTGACTGCCTTTTCCTCTCTTCCTTCCGTCTTTCCTTCCTTCCTCTTCTGTCTTTTTTCCCTTCATTCTTTCCACTTCCTTCTGTCTATGGGTGACTCTACACTGAGTGACCAGCCAAATGGCATTCTGTACACCAGGAAACCATTTACTACACTTGGTGGTAGACATATAACCAAATTATGGCACCTGGTAGTTTAGTGGGTAATTAGGGCACTACAATTGGATTGAGCCTGTGCAGGTTTATATCCATGGGATGGTTGGGGTTTACTGATCATGTAATGTCACTCAGGGATGAGTGAGGCTGGTCACTAACATCTTAAATGTCATGACCAACTTGCCTAGTCCCGGACTCCTACACTCCTCATACGGCAACACAGGATTAGATGATGATGATGATGATGATGATGAAATGGCTGTGGAAGAGATGCTATGAAGCCTTGTATGCAATGGTGTTCCTCAGCACTATGAATTAATTGGCAGTCTAACATGTGCCGACGAGCCTACAGTTATACTCTTCCCTGATTTACACATACAATTATTTTTCATAACTTAAACCAACATCATAATATCCTCTACAACTGCAGACATAATTACTGATACACTACAATACTATAAATATTGTACCTCTCCAAATCTTCCTCAATTCCCCCCCCAAAAAAACTTACAACACCTTCATTCTTATTGCTTCCCCACCTCATTTCCCCACCTCAACATCGGTCTCCCTCACCCCCTCAATTTAGCTTCTAGTCATCTCTCATTCTCCATTCTCTCCACATCATCAAAACACATCAGGGTATTCCTAACACTTTTCAGTACATCCATCAACACCACAACTCTCTTAACTTCATTTGTCTGTCTGTCTCTCCATATAGCCCAACATGCTCCACATCCACATCAAAACAACAACACTTTCTAACTTCCTCATTGGTCTGTCTGTCTCTCTACATAATGCTTCATGAAAATATACACTTACTGTACAAAACTTACATACCTGCATATCTACAATCACATCAATACCACAATGCTCCTGAATTTCCTCACTGGTCTGGCTGTTTCTCCATGTAACTCGACATGCACTCCCACCCAAATCCAACCTATTCTAACCATATCTTTAAAGAAGCAAACTAAAAATAACTAAACTCACTCAAATGGAGCCTAACCCAGCCTAAAAAACAAAATAAAATACCAGATGCTTCCCAAACTAAACATAACTCAACCTAGCCAGATTTCTAAAGAATTAACCTAAAATAACCAAACTTTACCTAACATACTACATGCCCCAACCCAGCAATTAAATAATACTTAACCTAACCTAATCTATATCAGCTAAAGGAGAGGGATGATCTTGACAAAATAAAAATTGAATGTTGCTGGAAATCACTGGACCTATTATACATTATACCATACTTTTTTAAATAACTTGGCATAACTGGTCCATGGAAAATATCTGGGATTACTTAAGGCTATAAGAAGATGACTAAGACAAAATGAAGACGTGAATGTTGTAGAAAATTACTGGAAGCATTAGGCATGATACTTTTTTGATTAGGTGTTCAGATGAGGATATAATTACCTATGTTCATTCACTGCATTATGATATAAAAAGTGTGTGTGAAAATTTACCTTCAAAGTCCAACATTGGAATTAGTAAAAGGTCACCAACAATGCAGCACTGTGCCCTGCCTTCCATATTTCTCACTCATCCCCATATAACAGAAAGTGTCTTTTCTACTCATTCTGTTTTGCTCTATGCCTCATATTATTATAAAAATTGTTCATGTAACATCTCTCATATTTCTCATTCCTTGCCAAACAACAGAGAGTATCCTTCCTTCATTCTCTTTTGTTGTGTCCCTCATATCATAACAACAGTTCATGTACAGTGTACCACCTTCCATATTTCTCATTCCCCCCCCACCATGTGAAAGAGTAACTTTCCTTCATACTCTCTATTTTTGAGTGTTTCATACTGTTATCACAAAAAAATACCGCAGGTAGCAAGTTCTGCATTTCTCATTCTTTATCAAATGATAAAATGTATCCTTCCTTCTCATGCCCTTTTGTTGTGTGCTTATTACTGCTATCACAAAAAAATAGTTCAAGTAACACTACTGCGGTGCATTTCATTCTGTAATCACATTTAAACGGTTCAAGTAACACTTCTGTGGTGTATTTCATATTGCTATCACAAAAACAGTTCATGTAACACCTTCCATGAAACACTTCTGTGGTGTATTTCATATAGATATCATTATAAAATAGTTCATGTATCACTTCTGTGGTGTTTTATACTGTTACCACATAATAGCTCATGCAACACTTCTTTGGTGAGTTTCATATTGCTATCACATAAATATTTCGTGTAACACCTTCCAGCAGAGTGTCCTTCCTTCTGATTCTCTTTTGTGATGTGTTTCATATTATCATTTTAAAATAATTCATACAACATCTTCTATTGGCATAGCCAGCAAAGAAATGTCTGAACATTTTATCTCATGGCTGCACATTACCAAAACAGTTTTAAAATGTTCATCACCATCATTAACAAACATAATTTCCACTTACAGACTAATATGTAAAGAAAACTACCCTAATAGGGGTCTTACATCATCATCATCATCTAGACCTCTTTTCCCACAACAAAAAAACACTAATACACTATCATCATCATCATCACCATCACCAATGCAAATGCATTCATAATAAAGCTGTGTTATATTCTCATCTACTTTGGACATTTTGTAGCAGCTCTTCCATCTATAGTGACTTATTCTGAAGGTGACACCTCAATATTCGCTTGTATGTTACTGATGTAAAATGAGCCGCTATTAATGAATTAATAAATTAAGAATGTGAGATTGACTAGGAGAGAATGCGTAAGAGAATAGGAGACCAAGAATGAGATGGAAAGATACGGTGGGCAGAATGGAGAATGAGAAATTGGCTAGGAGTGTATGTGAGGGTGGAGGGGGAAATGGAGGGACGGGGTGGAGAGGAGGGAGTATGAGACTGACTTGGAGAGTGAATGTAATAGTCGTGGAAGAAGGGAGAAGGTGAGCAGACCAAGGATGAAGTGGAGGGATGGGCGGAGAGGAATATGAGAGGGTCGTGTGACCAGGAACGAGGACAGCCAGAGGGCAGAGGGCACGGTGGACCTGAGGACATTCATTTGTGGCCACTCTTTAAGGGACTGATGTGTCTTGTGGTAGATGTACATTATAAATTGACAGACAGAAAATGGTAGTATTTGTAACATGTAAAACAATGTACAGTAGTATGAGGTGCTACAAAACCTCCAATGCTATCGACAAAATAGTAACTTATTCACACAAACAAGGCCATTTTCTTTAGCTGTTGGAAGTACTGTACTATCAATTTACAGGGTGTACTTTTTTTGTTTTACTTCAGGGGTTATTTCATAACTAACTGAGCAAATATTGCTATATCAACATGAGTCCAATTTTCAACTATTACAGAACAACAATTACTGATGGCCATCTGGGTTAATTATGAGGGTAACTTTTTCTTCCATATGGTCATCAATAACTGTAGCTCCATAACAAGTGAGAACTGGTCCCATGTTGATAAGCACTTTTTATTTTTTAATTTAAAATCTGTCACAAAATCATTAAGTTTCTAAAACATCTTGCAGGACATCATGAATACACATCAATAATAACGTTCTATAACCACCAATAAAAATAACTACCAGTATATACAAATGCAAACTATACACACAAAGCTATAAAATATATATATATATATATATATATCTAAGTGAATGGTTCACGAATGGGGTGGGCGTGCGGCAAGGTTGTGTGATGTCCCTATGGTTGTTCAATATATATATGGATGGGGCGATGAGAGAAGTAAAAATACGAGTAATGGAGAGGGGGATGGCGATGGTAATGAATGGTGATGGATGGCATATCTCAAATCTGTTGTACGATGATGATGCAGTACTGCTTGCAAATACCGGACAAGAACTTGGTAGACTAGTGCAGCGTTTTGCTGATGTCTGTGAGTGTCGTGCCCTGAGAGTAAATGTAGAAAAGAGTAAAGTGATGGTTACTGAGAGAGAAGGTGACTCCCAGTGTGATGTCACAGTGAATGGAGAGAGACTGGAATTGGTGACAGAGTTCAAATACCTGGGTACAATGATGGAAAAGAGAAGAAAGTGTGCAAAAGAAGTTGACAGTAGAGTGACACAAGGAAGAAAAGCAGCTGGTGCAATGAAGGCCTTGATAAGAAACAGAGGCTTAAGTGTTGCAGATGCATGAGGCTTACATGGAGTGTTAGTGCTAGCTTTAACATATGGATGTGAGACTATGGTGTGGCATGAAAATGAAAAGTCAAGAGTAAGAGCAGTGGAGATGGGACTGCTGAGAAATGTTTGTGGAGTACAGAGGGTGGATAGGATACGAAATAATGTGATTCGTGAAAGATGTGGAGTGAGGAAGTCGAAGGACATCAGAACTGAAGAGAGTGTACTGCAATGGTATGGTCATGTGGAGAGAATGGATAACAATAGAGTGGTGAAAAAGGTATATCTGAGCGAATTTGAAGGAGGAAGGAGGCGAGGTAGGCCAAGGAGAAGGTGGAAAAACATGGTGGATGAGTGTGTGAGGAAGAGAGGTTTGGAAGTCGGTGAGGCTAGGCAACTGACAAGAGATCGAGCTGGCTGGATGAATGTTGTGAGAAGAAGTGCATGATCAGGAATTTTGGCACCCCTTTTTAACACGGCAGCATCTGGAATGACTCTATCGGATATGTGTGTGTGAAGCTACAAAACGTGGCGAATGTTTTTGGCATACCCGATACAGCCAGGATTCTGGGGGCTTGAATGATGAGTGAATGGAAGCATGGCCCATTGGACTGGGCAAACTTGGGCTGTCTGGACATTGCTACTCCTCACCCTGCCCTAGGGTGGAAAGGAGGTCCGGATGATGATGATGATGATGATGATGATGATGATGAT
>JAGKTI010029681.1:0-12598 GCA_018397915.1 Birgus latro
GTTTATTAAGTGTCAGCACATGATATAATTATTAGGTTGCTCTTACCAATATTGTCATTATAAGAACTGTTAACTTAGTTACTCCTATTGCCCTTACTAAGGTCACATGTTATATCAGTGTCAAGTCTCTTTACTTTTATGCCAGGTTCTCATTATTTTTATGCCAGGTCTTTATTGTAACCTCCAGAGGTTTTACAACCCAGGGGCTAGTTTGTATCCTGGTTTTATCTTTATTGATGTTTGGAACTTTAGGGTACATTTTTGGCAAGTCGTGGTTTGACAATCCTGTATGAACCTGTTTTGAGTTTATTCTTGTAGCTTTAAGTTAGTGTTAAGTAAATTAAGTATTTTTACTTGTATATTTCATTCCCCCTTTTTGTCATTAGTACATGATTTACACTTTATTATTTTCCCCCTTTTTATCTTACGACTTGGTGAGGCTAGCAGCCATTTTGTATTCTAAAATTTCCGCCGCACAATCAGACACACCTTTAGCTCCACCATGTCGTAACAATATATATATATATAGATAGCGTTCACCGAGCCACTTACTGCTTTGGCGGACATAAGGGGTGCTGTGGTTGAACCAGTGTCGCATACTAGTATGCTTGCACCCAATCGGCTTAAGGCGGGCCGATTACACTTGGTTCACAGACTATTACGACATATATATATATAGAAGCAAGAGTATGTGGAGGAGAAGTATGGCGGCCTCCGGGTCAGGGAGGGGGAAGGGGTGTTGTCGTGTATGTGTTTTACGTGATGGACTTTATCATGCTGGAGGCGAGGCCGAAAACTTCGACTGGCGACATGATGAGCACATGACCGAGTGATTAATTTTTAATGCGACTCACACTGGTGAACCCATTTGTAAGTTTTTCCTGTTTGCCCTGTGTTTGGACATATTCCACTCCACTACGAGGATGGGAAACATTACTGTATGATGTGTAGTAACTGATATGTGGTGAGGACAGTGAGACCACATATCGTCCATGACCTCTGCAGAATTGTGTGGAACTAATTAGAGCAAGGCCAAAGACATATGACGTGGCCGCCACACCTACCCCTGCAATACTGTAACGGGAAACAAATTATTTCCGGTAAAGGCGGAGGTGGGAAACCCGGGGGTCCCAGCCCCTATAAATTTATCTCCGGGAGCTGTAACCCTGTGCAAAATTTTGTGTAACTATGTAAAAACAGCGGCGTTGTTCCTGTATGACGCATCGTGAATGAGGTTTATCACGAGGGTTTAACCGCGATTCAGTATTCATAATTATTATAGGATTTTCAGCAGCTGCTTAAAAAAAAAAATCACATTTCTTTTCTGTAATACTTATCACACTCATACACATTATATTCATTGTCATATACACTGTCTTCTAGAACCCCTCCATGGACGTTGACTATCGAGATCCCACCCAGCTTAAACATAGCTGTGGTGAACGTATATCAGCACGCAAAATTCTGTGTTCCAAGGATACGAACCATGACCATGAATGCTGGCATTGGGGGCGGGTGACATTTGGAAGTTTCACTCTGCTTAAAACGTGGCCCCTGTAATTATCGTCAACCCTTGAGGGCTCCACCCTTCCTAAAACGTGGCCAGGGTTAACATCTACCAGCATACAATACAGCTAGTCCAGGATTTACGAGTCTGTCGTAAGACAATGTGGTTGTAAGTCGAAAGTGCTTATACAATACAGTACTGTCGGAAGTCCGTTATACAGTACACATTACAAAGTCACACATACTTCCATACACTTATTATTACATGCATAACTACTGCAAATAACTGTTACTCAAAATACAGAACAGTATTTAAATAACCATAAAACAGCAGTAATAACAAATGATTAAAAAAATTCCTCCTGAAACGCCTCATCTGCCATCATGTCGGCACTAACAGCGTCACCACACACCTTTGCATTATGGAAGGAAAAAGTGTTTAAACTGCATAATCAAGCCATAACGAGCAATAAACAGCACATCACAATCAGGGCCCATGCTGTGCGTTTCTTTAGGATCACAGAAAGAAAGTAGGGTTTAGGCCAGGGTGCGTTTTTTTTTTCCGGGTACATTTAGTCATTTAGGCATTCTGGCAGTGTCAGTGTTCAGCGAGACATGACTCGGCAACGTCACACCTTAACTCGTGAACAGATGAGGCGGTGGCTGAATCGGTACAGAGGCGGCCTGCAGTCATGATGGACCCAGGTTCGAATCCCGGCTTGGGAAGGGAACAGTTTAAGGATTTGAATTTCATAAAAGCAAACTTTCCTGATCTACCAGAAGACCCGCCGACGACCAGCCGACATGTCGTAAAAGTACCCCCGTAATACCAGTACACCAGTCCTGTATGAGACAGCCCTAGCATGTATTCAATATGGACGGTGGGTGTTAGCGCCGAATAGGTGACATGTGGAGGTGTAGGAGGACTACTGGGCCTTGGGATAGGCGACTGCCCCCGAGATATAGGCCCTGAAACCTTTGCCCAGAGTCAGACACATAAAAAAAAAAAAAACAGAAAATGCCGTGTTTTGACATCCAAACCTATACCTAACCATCTTAGGCCTAACCTAATATTAACTTAGAATAAAACCTTATATTGCTTGGGGAAACGAGAAAGGTGCAGCGTTGTGGAGTCTTTTCTCGAGGCACTTGATCCGACATTGCCAACTTGACAGGATGACCAAGTATGCCAGGGAAAAGAATTTGCGACCAGGGTTCAAGATGAGACGAGTGCATACTTGGTAGCAAACTATCATACAGTGTGATACACGTAATTTCGCAGTAAAGAGAAACTGTGAACAATAACATTTTACAACTAGGAAACACTCAGAGAGCGCATACCTCCCCCATCGCCATTGCGGGATCCGGATCCGTCCCCAGATTTAGTCAATTCGTTCTCGGCCCATGGCCCATCTTTCCACAAAGTTTCATCGAGATTCATTGAGAACATTGGGATGTATCGTGTAGACAAGCAAGCAAACAAACAAAGGCAAATATAAAACCTTCGCCAAAGAGTACTTTGATATATCAATAATATAGACATTTGTTATAGCTGTAAAGTATCAACAGTTTGATATTCACTAGCACTATTCATACTGCTGGCAGTGAATTTAAATTGTTGTGTGAGTGAGCCTCGAGAACGCTGCCTCAGCCTGCCTGGTTTGCCACTTAGGGCTAGGAGCGCCGTTGTTTGCAACCCGTAAATACTCGTGAAGGCTCTGAGGCCTTTGTTGTACGTGCAGATTGGTCATTAGTCGGATGGTCTTAAGTCGATGACTACCTGTGTTTAACGTTTTTTTTTTATTAAAAACTTAAGCCGTGCATGACAACTTTACCAGTGACCACCGGGAGCGGCCTTGGGAGTCATATCATGCTTATAATTTGTTGCGAGTGAGCCTCTACCATTGTATGAAAAATTGTTCCTGGGTAAAAAAAAAAAAAAAGTGCTTGTGCCAAACGGTTTGGGGTGGGATAACCAAGGGTGGGGGACTGCCCGTGGGGGTCCCACCCTGCTTGAAACCTTGCCGGTTTCCCGGACACTTTTCCCATAAGGCCTAGACCCATTTTCTTCTAGAAACCGCAGTAACTCAGTTTGCGGGAGGGTGACACAGTTACGTAGAAGCACTGTATTTGGCTGACACTGTGGGTGCGACAAAAACGGTAGCCATCAAGTGTCATTTAACTCTTCTTGGAAGTTATTTTAAAAATCATCTACACAGCGGGTCAGCTAATGAACATTTCTCAATTTTCCATTTTCCCCCAGGTGGAAGACCTCCAGTCTCCAAGGACAGTTCTACTTGTGTGTCTCAAAATGAACAGATGCCTGCACTGGACTGGCTCTGTCTTATTTAAGGTTGCAGTTCCTTTGGTGTCTTCTTGTTGCATCAAAGCCACAATAACAAAAGATAAACAAAGAAATGAAGAGTTGTTGGATGCATGCCTTTTTATTTGAAAAGTGGAGGTCTATGATTATATTAATAAACGAATGCTTAGCCATATAATACTAATACTGTATACAGTAGAAAAAAACATAAGATTTCCTTTGTAATAACACTTTATGGTTTTACTCTTCAATGCAAAGACTACGAGTCCTTAAAGTGTTACTCTTAAATAACAAGAAACATAGCATTTAAAATATATAATCTACATTATCAATTGTTAAAGCGGAATAGTACCACATTTTGGTAATGAATAAGAGGGTTTTATGTCACAAAAAAGCAACATTTAAATTCTAAAGTCTCTCACACAACCTGCTTTGGTTCAACAACATTCCCAGTGTAAAGGCTTCTTTAGTTCATGTTAATATTGTGTACCACAGGTAGATGTTATGAGTTTGTACCACATTACACACATGCCCATGGTACTGCTATTACTAGTACTGGTAATAATAATAATAATAATAATAATAATAATAATAATAATATCTAGGGTTCTGTAATTGTCCTGTGGACAGTCAGTGGTCTCCACCTACTTTTTCTAATAATGATCTTGACCCCATCGGGGAGATTTGAAATTGTCTTCTATCAGCAATGGCCCATACCAGGACACATAACCTGGGCAATTCAGATTCCCTGTGCAGGTCCCATTGAAATCTCCAATAGATATGACCAACTTATCTCGTTCATAATATAATACGGACATGACACTCTCTGACATGCCCTTCCACTACACATGCAAGATTTAGATTTTTTCTATCAGTAATGGCCCATGCTAGAACACACAACCTAGGTATAAGGTGGAGACTAGCTAGAGCAGAGGTTCTTAACCTGGGGGGCATGAGTATTTTCTAGGGGGGAGGGGGGTGAGCACGGGGGGAAAAAAGTAGGAATTTCTCTAATTATATTTGTAATTCTCTTAACAGCATAACTTATATCGAGATGATTATGAACAAATGCATAAGTATCGCCAATACTAATTTTTTCTGTACGCAAGTAGGCTTACCATTTTCTGTACCCATTAAATTTATATGTCCTCATACGTTACAGGACCTTCAGTGTCAGTTACCTCCCACACACACCCGTGATAATTACTCCTCTTCTTTCATAAATTTCTTCAGTTGAGCCTATTGAGGTATGTTCTATCTCAGTTGTTATATTTATCTAAATATGGTTTACGCTGCCCTAAAGTTTATTGGTGAATTGTGAACACGCATGTGCTGCCCTGTTATTTGCAAGTTTTGTATTCCGATTGTATTTTATCAGTAGTTGGTGCTGCTTAATATCACGTGGTGGTAATGGTGATGTGTTTATGATCACGTTGATTTGTTTCTTTATAAGTGCTGAATATAATCAACGTTAAACTACAAGGGAAAAACATATCATCCACCACGACACCAGTCGAGCCTTCACGGCCAAACTCGATCTCTGGAAATGTCGAATTCCGTATGGAAATACAGCCAGTTTTAGTCATTTGGATTCTGCTCTCATTCACAGCTACCTTGATTCTGAGTTAAAGAAACAGTCACTCATCTGACTTGAAAGCAGAATTCATCAGATGCTTTCCAGATATAGATGAGAAGCGTAAAGCCTGGAAATTCATCAGGAACCTATTTCAATGTGAAGTAGTTGATGTTTCGGATGAAGTGCAAGGAGAGTTTCTTGAGTTAAAATTCAAGTCCTCAGCTGAGGAAGACTTTAAAGAACTGAATCTTGGGTTCTGGGTCAAGTAACTTCCTGTTTACCCTCTGATCTCACATCAAGCTTTTCGGATTTTGACGATGTTTGAAACTACGTATCTTTGTGAAGCTGCATTTTCCATGCTTGTTGCTGTCAAGACCAAGTGCAGGAACCAGCTGAATAATGAAGGGGACTTTTGTTGTGCACTCTGGCATTCGACCATGAATTCAAGATCTGGTATCTAAGAAACAGTGTCAAGTATCTCGTTAAATTAGAAAGTAAGTTCACTAAATATGCTGGGTATATTGTTTGCACAGAATTCATGCTCAATAAAAAGACTAAAAACACCCAGTGTTCACAGTTTTTCCTTAAAATCTGGGAGGGAATTTTATCAATTTGGCTGATGCGAGGGGGGGGGGGGACGTGGAGGGAAGGACCAACTACAGAAAGGGGCGTGGTAGTAAAAAGGTTAAGAACCACTGAACTAGAGAAAATAATCAACATCATCAACTTGACCCTTTCCCTCAGAGATAATGATGACAATGGTGATGATGATAATGATCCTGATCAATATCACCAACTTTCCCTTTACTACCAAATGAGTCGGTAATGCAGCAAAAGGAACCTAAGCATTAAATAGGGAGAAACTATCATCCGTGCACCAGTGAAAGAGGTCACACTTTCGCCCACTAATAATTTCACCCGTTCAACTTGAGGATGTCATTAATGTTTCGCTATTCCTACTCACAAACGATTTACTGAGCTTTTTTAAAAATCTGTTCGAAGTGGAGGAGTTAGATACTGCTTTCAGTACCCTTAATGAGGTGGCATTATCGTAACACCAAAACCATTTACTTTTTCTCAGTAGCTAAATAAAATCATATCGAAATAGCAAGAACAAAGTAACATGTCATCTGATTCAATATGATTAAAACTTTTGACATGATGGTATATATTTTGCTTCATTATTACAACGGTATCTCTTGACAGTTATGCGAGAGGTTATTTGTAAGGTTGAAGCTAGATGTATCCGTCATTAATGCTTTCCTTATTGGAACTTCTTACCAACTTGAATCTTTTATTGGTTGCTTGCATAAAACGAAACGTGCTGTGCCTTCAGATTCTTTGTTCAACACATCTCTCATCAGTAAATAATTATTTTATGTTCCAGGGCATGTTTGTTTTACTTGGTATCGGCTTCGTTATCGGATGTTCGGTTTTCCTGTTAGAAGTTACCTGTTTTGCTGCAAACTAATGTTGATACTGTGCAAGGGTCGACATATGGTTGCATCTGCGTCTGGAAATCTTTACCGAGGAAACATGCTTAAGACGACACTATGAATGGTTATAACAGGTGTCATTGTTAAATCTGTTCATTCAGGACAATATAAACTAACTGGTTTAGCTAAAGAGCTCATATGTAGAAGAATAAAGATATATTACTGAATGTATAAGACTTTCATTAAACTTTGGACACTAATTCCTGTGTTGTCTAGCATATTATGCATTGGAGGATTTTATTTAATTTTCAGTGCATGATTAAGAAGATGCAAGATACAGCTGTACTGTATATACACAGTGTGTCCATAATTTATTCACCTAAATATGAAACTGAATAAACGATCAGTATTTAATACCTCAAAAGATAGTGCTACAATGAAAAAATTACATTTTACACATCTGTCACACAGCTATAATTACCCCCGGCAATGAGTTTGCTCAAAAGTTATATACCCACCAATGTCTGCTTGACTCTTTGTATACTAATTACTGTATTTTAAAAAGTTGTAATCGGATTTCAGTGAAATCTGGTGAATAGGTGGGCAGTGGACAAAGAAAGAATTGATTAGATAATAAAGTGGATCCGGATCAGGATGCCAGAATAATTCATCACTTTTACTGGGGTTAGGGGGCACGGTGGCTCAGAGGTAGAGCATCGAGCTCGGGACCGGGGGGTCGCGAGTTCGAGCCGCGCCCGGGACTGCCGTGCCGGGAGCGGTAGCGCCCTCCTGTTACCTAGCGGGGCTATATGATCTCATTGTAAGGTCTAACTCGAGGGATTCTTTAATCCCTTTTTTTTTTTTACTGGGGTTGAAGGAGTTATCCTATCTCTGAGATGGTGTAACTGGGCATACTAGACCGTAGAATTAGTTGACTATGTGAGACCGCAACAACTATAGTCTGGTTGGAAAGGGGTACACCAGTCAAACACAAATTTAACTGGAGTTGCTGGAGGTATGCATTCTCTGAATGCTTTATAGTTCAGTAAGCTTCCAGATCCATTCCTTTGATGGCTGGTATTATAATCGGCAGTAAATTTCATTGCAAGTGTTATGGAGCAAGTGTCTACCAAATACGGAAACCAGTGCTGCCTCAGTTTAGTGTCTTAACTCTTTGAATTAATTAACTACCCTTGCATACATTCTGTTGTTTTATATAAACGCATAAAAACCCATTAATCAGCGTAATATTAGAAAAACGATGAGGCAGTGGAATGAAGCCATCTCTGATGATTCAGCAAATTAGGGAATTTTTCACCAAGGGATTGTCACGAATTTCCTACATCGTGAAATTATGTATCGTAAATCGTGACATCGGATGATTTGTAGGAACGATGAATAGTTCTGAAATCCGTGAGAATTTGCCATTCTCTTAACCGTCCACTCGTGTACTTATATTTGCATCAAATTTTCAAAACTTTCGTCATTCTCTCGCAAGTGACTGTCTCTATGTACAGACAGTGCATTCCTCTGAGCGATAATTTCTGAATTGTCGTTTCCTTGCACTTGCCTCTCTGGCCGTAAGTTGGCCACGCCTCTTTCACATGTCCCTTGCATTGGACACTCAAACACAGTCAATCGTCCCAGTGACAGTCAAGGAGAGTGGAAGTGCTGTGCGCAAAGCTCGAGCGGGTTACTTTTCTTTGCGATCTAAGGAGTCTCGGCTGTATCGGCGTAAATTCCCGAAGCTTCCACCAGCCTGGTGATCGACTGTATTAGCGGCGGTCTCATCTCTACTGATCAGTATTTCTTTTGTTTTTCCTAGGCTTAAGGCTTTTGGTTATTTAGCTCAGTGCTTTATTTATCTATTTGTCTGAGTGCTTGAGTGAGTGCATTTCCCTTTCTTTGATTTTGAGTAGGTTCATGTAACGTAAATTTATTTTCGTGTAATTAATAAATTTACAGTTCGTTTTCTTCAGCTTTGTTAAATGTAACAGTCGTGTTTGATTTCCCCACATATTTAGTACACTTTTGCTACTCCAAGTTAGCACAACTCCTTATATTAATCACGACTTGTACTTAGGCCAGCTCTTGGTATTAATTCTTAAATCCGTTGTGCCAGCTAGGAGTTTGGCTCAGCCAAGATCCTATTTATTATTATTATGATATTTTTTTTTTAATGCTAATGGGTGAACTAACTTTCTCAGAGGCCAACAGTACCGTAATACAGCCTTCTTGAGCATTTAGCCTCTGCTGTGTACTGTTGAGAAAGTCTATAAATTCTCGACTCCAGAGAATTGGCGAAGTAAGCCAGCATAAAAGTGAAATCGCCACTTGATTTCACAAGTCCATTTTCTCGTGACATCTGGTGTCACATTTATTTATGATATAAAGTATAATCTCATTTTCCCCCTGACATCTGGCGACCTCATTCCAGGATATAAACTCCTAGCTTTGAAATTATTACCGAAATCACTCACTCACTCTTAGTTAGGTAGACTGCTGCACACCAGCCAGCATATCAGTCTCAGTCTTCACTCAGTCTCAATCTGAGCATCATGGCAACCAGTACATACCTACAGGAAGCCAAGGATATGGAGCTTACTAACCCCCAGGAAATTAGAGATTATGTCCTGTCGCCCTGCAATTACGAGCAGCAACATGAGAATGCCGCCCGTGAAGAGCAGAAAATTCAGCGTGAACACGAGCGAGAACAGCGCGAGCACGAAAAACAACAGCGTGAATACGAGCGAGAACAGTAAGAGCGTGAGTGCGAGGATCGTCAGAAAGAGCATTAGCACGAGGAACGTGAGAAAGAACGTGAGCGTGAGGCACGTGAAGGAGAACGTGAACACGAGAGCGCCGAGCGCGATGCACGTGACAAACACGAGCTTGAAGTGCTGAAGCTGAAGAAACACTCCTTGGCTTGAGGCACATCAGGTGCAGCCAACCCAAGCTCCACAAGTGCTCTCCCAGCACCTGTTCTAGCAACTCCACATCTCAAGCTTCCATCTTACAAGGAAGGCGAGCGAATCGAGCCATTCATAGCTCATTTCGAAGACTTGGGCACAGCTGTACAATGTGGATGAGGCAGCTAAGCGGCTTCAGTTCCTTAGCCTGTTTGAGGGCCCTGCCCTCGACATTCTCCACAAAATTCGCGGAGATAATCTCACGTACGAGATGATGAAGACCGCACTCATCAAAGCGTACGGTCTTACTGTTGATGATGCTAGGAATCAGTTCGTGAAGGCGCATCTCCAGGAAAAGGAATCAGCTGTTCAGTTCCTTGACTGTCTCACGGCATATTTAGACGAGTGGATGGAGAAGGACGAGACTCCTAGCACGCGAGAGGGAATAATCGACCTTGTCCTGCGCACGCAGCTGGAAAAGTCGTGGCCTGCTGAACTTATGGCCCAGCTCAAGATGTGAAAAGTAAAGGATGCAAACCAAATGGTGGAAAAGGCTGATGCTTTCTTTACTCTATACAGGTACCAAACTCGTAAGCAACAGCCATGGAATAGGAAAGATACTGCTAAGTCTGGTAAAAATTCGCAGACTGAACCCCAGCATCAAGGCCATTCTCAGAATAATGGCAAAGGTCCAGGCAAATCGCAGAAGGACCATGGGCAGAATACACAGAAACCTGACTGGAAGAGGTACAACAAGTACCCTAACCAGCAGCAGTATCAGCCACGCAATCAACAAGCGGAACAAACCTTTTCAGCACCAGCCCCTGTGTATCGCAGGCAGGAGGCAAACGCAGCCTTCATACCCCGACAGGCGTACGATGGTGCCGTCCCCACCAGCACAGGTACTCCTTCACAGTTCACTAGTCCCCCTCAAATGGTGAACTCTCCTCCACAGGCCGTCAGTGCTCCTGCTCCCCAGATGGTGTGTACAACTCCTTATGCACCTAGTCAAAATACGACTCCCCGTGCACCTAGTTTGGGTACGATCCCTCAGGCATATAGTCCTGTCACGTTTGAAGAGTTGTGTGCCATGCAGCCTTACCAATGGCTGGTTGCTTCTTCCACAGGCCCTCCCACAGGTAACAGTGCCTTCCTTGTTCAGCCAGGGTTTGTGGGAGTTGTTTTTGTAAATGTTCTGAGAGACAATGGTTCCTCAGGTTGCACTGTCAGGCAGAGTCTTGTTCATCCTGAAGAATATACAGGCAGACAGATCCAAGCTCAGCTTATTGACGGATCAGTGAGATTGTTCCCTGAGGCACGTATCCATGTAGCATCTCCCTTTTACACAGGTTCAACAGTTGCAGTTGCCATGCAAGAACCTATGTTTAACCTCATTATAAGTAATATACCAGGTGCCAAGTATAGTTGCACCGTAGATGTCACTACTCAGACTTCGGCTGCAGTAACACGAGCCATGGCCAAGGCTCCAAATCATGTCGCCCCGGTGGCCATTGCATCGCCACAAGATCTGATTTGTAGTCAAGATGTTGTCCATGAACAACAGTCTGACCCGACACTTGCTGTTGTGCGGAAGAAACAAAAGGGTAAAGTGACCAAGTATTCACGGGGTGGACGAGCCAGGTTCCTTCGCAAACAAGGACGGCTCTACCATGAGTCACGAACACCTCAGGGCGAGGTTCGACTGCAGTTTGTCGTTCCCGCGAAGTACCACCAAGCAGTGTTAGAATGGATGGGGTCGTTGTTCAGCGTCAGGTCATATGGGCAAAAAGAAAACCCAAGGCCATATCTGTGCTGACTTTTTCTGGCTGGGAACGGGACAGGAGACAGAGTTTTGTGCACTCCTGCAATGTGTGTCGACGTACCACCATTTAGGAACGTTTCCTTCCTGTGCCATTCGAATCCACGCCAATAATCTCAGAGTCGCGTGAGAGAGAGGTCAGTGGTAATGTAGGTGCAGACCTGACGTCTCGCCAGTTGGCCCAACAGGACATAATACGTCTAGGGTCTGTATATACATATGTACCGTAGCTCATAAGCGCACAGTCACGGCGATCCCAACCATGGACACTGATGACGAATTGGCAGTCGCAGCGATCCCAACTGTGGACATTGATGACGAATGGGCAGTCGCGGCGATCCCAACCATGGACACCACACCGACGATGAGCCCTTATTAGTCATAAGTGTAGGGCTTGTACAGCTGGCCACACTCCCGCGAGGTCCACTCAGCACTGCCAGCAATGGGTGAGATGGTAATCTCGAAACACTTGTAGTGAGCTCCGGTCGAAGCATTCACTGGTGGGAGGGAGAAATAAGGAGGGAGGTTTGAGGGGGAAATGGGAGGTTTGAGGAGGCTAGGAAGGTTGCCTGACTACTACACGAGAGGTGAGAGATGACCTGAGGAGGGGAGCGACGAGTGGAATCTTTAATGAAAGTACGAAAATTTACCCCGTTACCCATCATTTGTATTTTGACCTTCATATCAATTGATATTAACATCAGTAAAGGTTAGATCAACTTACTAGTTGTAACACAATGATGTAACACAAAGACAACCGAGGTAACATTACTGCTTTACTCGTATTGTATTCTCTTTTTATTATCAATCACTAGATGCTGTGAAATACTAACACAATAACTGCTTACGAATCATGAACCATAATGCTCGTTTTTAAATGTAGCATGTGTGAATACCTTCATAGTGCGTGTGGCCAATACTGATACCACTAGCTCACACATGTATTATCCCCCGTATCTAGCGTTACCTAACAGTTTATAAACGTAGTGTCGGATATCAGGGCTAGCATTATCCCTTACGTGACAGCAG
>JAGKTI010029682.1:0-12598 GCA_018397915.1 Birgus latro
AGACCATCCAGCTTCGTCCTTGGAATCTTTTGTCAAATTAAGAAGAGAGGACGAGAGTGTTAGTGCATATGCACACACAACTGTTACGTCACGAGTGGTGACGTCACCGGAAGGGTCCTGCGGTGTGCAGCCGGAGGCCCAGGCAGTTCGCGGTGTGAGGCCAGTAAGTGTAGTTTGCCTTGTAATTCTAAACACTAAGAAAATGAAGAAAAAAAGTATATATCCACAGTACCCCCCTAATTTTATCAGTTCTGCAGTCTTTTGGCTGTTTTTTGACATCAAAACACACATTGCAATATGCAATATAATTCTAAACACTAAGAAAAAGCTGTATAAGCAACAACAAAAAACACAAAAACCCTACCTATATGCACAGTATCCTTCCTACTTTTGGCAGTGCTCTGCAGTCTTTCAGCTGCTTTAAGACATCAAATATACATTGAATTATGAAATATAATCCTGACACTATGAAGACAATGCATATATTTACATATATAAGTAATCCCTCCACTATCCGACGTAATAGAGCCAAAGGCATGTCCGGACAGTGGTCTTGTCTGGATAGTGGCCCTGAAGCTCCAGCACCAGTCATTCCAGACCCTAACCTAACCTAACCTAAATCAGAAAACTACCTTCCTACCTCCCTACCGGACATGCATAGCACTTATTTAGGTCCTCTTTCACATAAATAATGCACACAAAGCATGAATTAATTGAATTTTAACCAAAAAATGATGATTTAGAAGTGAATAAGGCATAGGTGCTCACAACTTACCACCATAGTGTAAGTAAGCATCGGACATGGAAATCATCTTTTCTCACATTTTATGCACTAAATTATTGGATACAAAGCATCAAATACAGTAAATGATGCAAACTGTTACCAGAAAAATAGTTAGGTTAGGTTAGGTTATGTTAGGTTAAGACCGGACATGAAATTCACTGGCATTCACCTTTTTCACAACTAATGCACTAAAATAATGAACACAAAGCATGAATTCATTTAAATTTAACTCAAAAAGCTGAAAACAGGTTAGACATGAAAATCATTATGGAAAACATCTTTCACACAAATCAATAGCATTCACCTTTTTCATAGCTGGTGCACTTCAAAACCATGCACGAAAAAATTAAATTGAAAGCAGGAAATTATGATTAACATTTATGGGAATTTTTTAACCAGTTTACAGCATGCTGAAAACAGGTTAGACATGAAAATCATTATGGAAATCATCTTTCACACAGTTTATGCATGAGATTAATGATATGGGAAGAACAAACAAGGAATTTTGATGAAGTTAGGGTACTTACGAGAATGATGCCGCCGTCCTGATGTATAACCCGCTTGGTCATCTCAGACTCTGACAGTAAGACCTTGCACCTGACACACCTTAGCACTTCCACTGCACTTTACACTCACCAGCACTTTCCACAACGTTTCCTTTCGCATACCTTGCATCACATCATTTCACTGCACTGTACATAACAGTAAATTCCTGTGTGGTCTAGTGACGAGTCCTGGAGAATTTAGTCGCTGTCAGAGTCCGAGATGAGCTGACGGAGGCGGCGTAGGGGCCCCTTGGTGGGACGTGGTGATATGCTATCCACTGCAGAGGACTCAGAAGATAGCCGAAAACTAACATCCAGAGGTGACTCCGCTGTGCCTGATGTGCTGGGCTGTGGCTCGGAGCTAGAAGGCCTGTCTTGGTGAAATGATGGTGAGGAGGGAGGGTTGACGACGGCAGGGTTGACTGGCCTGAAAAAACTGTCAATGGCTGATTGATGCAAGCAACGACGATTCTGACGATTAATGATGCGCTGCCTGAAAGCTCACACTTCATCCACAAGTCCCAAGGGCCCCATCTCCCTGTCGCAGTCCGGGTGTTCCAGGTAGTCGAGAACGAACTCCACATGTTCCCGGAGTGCGCTCAGTTTGGGGATGGTTGGAGCAGTGGCAAGCAGTGAGGAGTCCACATCATTGTCGCTGTCCTCGTCGGAATCTTCCTGCTGGGTACTCGGACCGGCAACAGTAGATGCGATCCCGATATCAGACATGATCTGATACCCAGGATCGCCCTCGTCGTCATCCAACCACTCATGCATTTCGTCAACATCCACATTGTCTCCACCCGCACGAAGCCTTGCATGGAAGTAATCCACGTCAAAACCTACAAAATCGTGCACCACGTCACTTCCATGAAGCAGCCGAGACCAACCATTTTCTAGAGTCTTGACAGAGACTTCCTTCCATGCACTGGCCCAGTTGTAGATGGCAGACTTGAGGTTGTATCGGCGAAGGATTTCGACAGTTTTTTGTCCTCGCATGTCTCGTCCTTCCCTGCAATCGTCCTCATCCTCGTAGACAACCATCACATCGTCCAAAAACCTCAGTTGGTAGAGCCTCTTCACTGCCACAATCACTCCCTGGTCCATTGGTTGGATGAGAGCAGTCATATTAGGTGGCAAAAAACAGACACCTAATGCGGCCATTTTCAGCCACCAGCTCCTTCTCAGACAGATGCGCAGGTGCATTGTCTAGAATCAGGAGGGCCTTTACCTGGTCACGTGGGATTTTCAGTGTCTCCGTCTGATAATGAATGACCTCCTTGACAAAGTGTTGGTGAAACCAATCTCTGAAGATCTTGGTTGTGAGCCAAGCCTTCAGAGAATGATACCACACGACAGGAAGGACATCCATTAACCCACGAAGGCACCGAGGCTGCTTTGCACGGCCAACAATAACGGGCTTGAGCCGGTGCATGCCGTTAGCATTGACACAGCATAAAGCAGACACACGTTGCTTCGAGAGCTTGGGGCCAGGTAAACGCTTCTCCGTCTCCTCAGCGAGTGTTTGTGGGTATTGAACGATAAAATAGGCCAGTTTCGTCAGCGTTGTAGACTTGACAGAGAGTGAGGCCCTCCCTGTCAATCAAGCCCTTCACCTTCTGCCGAAACTCTTCTATTCCCTCGTCGTTAGCGTCCAGAGCTTCGCCATGGGCCTTACTGTTGGTAAGTCCATGCCGTAACTTGAACGCAAAGAGCCAACCTTCAGATGCCTTGAAGTCTAGGGTGTCCTGTAGCCTTTCGAACTTCTCGGCAGCAGCTTTCAGCTCCGTTCCACGTACCAACACACCAGCAGCACGTTGTTGTCGATACCAGATGAGCGTGGAACGGTCAATGTCACCATACTTAGTAGTAAACATCATCTTCCTCTCCACGTTCCGTCTGGTTTTCGAAGCGAAATCAGCCGTGTACTGCTGTAGTTTGTCTCGGGACCTCTCGATATCAAAGAAAATGGAGCGAGGGAGGTTGAATTCACGGAGGATCCGTGATGTTGGCTACTTGGCGTCCACCTTGTCCAATATCTCCCTCTTCTTCTCCAGAGTCAAAACCACTTTCTTCCTCTTCTCAAGTGGCGGGGCCATCATCACACACACGATAAAGAAGGTGCAGAGCAACATCAAACCCTGCAGGTGATAGGGAATCATCACAAAACCAAGCACTTCAGCAGCCATGTCGAGAGCGTGTTGATGAGCCGGGAACTGAGTGGGAAATGAGACCGTGAGAGAGGCGGGAGGCGCAAAAACACAGCTGTTCAGCGTGCGCGGGAAATTCAAACTGATGCGGTCCAAAAAATCAGATTGTTTTCGGATTTTTTCGAATTTTGGGGCATTTTGGGGGTCGGACAGCCTACGATGTCCGAATAGTGATGCATCCGGATAGTGGACATCCGGATAGTAGGGAGATTACTGTATATACCCAGGTTGCAGTAGGTCTACAAGTATCCCATGTAGTCTAGTACCTAATACTAATACTTTGCAAAGGTCAAAAAACGCCTCCTCTTCCTCCATCTGCTTAAGCTAGCTGATGAGCGGGGACGTGCAGCGACGTGATGGACTCTGAAGGCAGTCGCAAGCTCATTTCTAACGGTGACTCAATAGCTGTCAATGTGCCCAGTTGTGGGTCTGAGAGTGAAGACTGGGGTCGAAAGAGTAGTGGCAGTGGTGGTGAGGGGAAAAGGGGCTGGCATTCGTGGGGGTGGTGGGCTTGAAGAAGGAGTCGATCTTCGTCTGACGACAGGTGAGGCAATTCTCACAGAGGATGACATCATTCCTGACCGCCCGCATATCCATCGCCACCTTGAGTGGCACCAACTCCCTGTCACAATGAGGGTGCTTGGCATATTCGAGCACCTGCTCAATGCCAGCCTGTCGTGTACCAAGATATGGGAGTGATATAGTGGTGGCATGGCCAAAGTCATGGTCCTCGTGCTCGTCCTCGTTGCTTTCCTCTGTCAGCTCTGCAGAGACAGCGGAAGCAATCTCCTCATCAGACAATGTCTGATAACCTGGATTGTCACCGTTGTTGTCCAACCAGTCCTTCACATCGCTGACATCCACATCATCAACTGCGTTTCAGAGCTGAAGGTGGAAATCATCCACGTCAAATCCTTCAAAGTCGTGCACAGCCTTGCATCACTGAATGAGATGAGACTAACCACTTTCCAAGGTTTTGATGGAGACTTCCTTCCAAGCACTGGCCCAGCTGAACACCACAGACTTGATGTTGTAATGTCACAGATTCTCCAAGGTCCGTTCCCCATGTGTGTTGTCCCTTCCTTGTCTTCAAGCACCACCATCACCTTGTCAAGGAAGCTCCGATGGTAGTCTCTTGGCTGCCATGATAACACCTTGGTCCACTGGTTGAATGAGAGCAGTCGTATTAGGTGGCAGAAACATGCACCTAATACAGCTGTTATCAGCAACCAAATCCTCCTCTGATGGATGCACAGGGGCATTGCTGAGGATCTGGAGAGCATTCACCTGGCCACAAGGGATACCAAGGTCCTCTGTTTGATAACGGATAACCTCCTTGACAAAGTGTCTGTGGAACTAATCTCTGAAGAACTTTGCAGTAAACCAGGCCTTCACAGAATAGTACCACACAACAGGCAAGCTATCCATCAACTCACAAAGACAATGGGGCTCTTTTGCACATCCAACAATAACGGGTCTGAGGCAGTGCATCCCGTTTGCAATGGCACAGCACAACACTGAGACATGTGGTTTAGACAACTTCCAACCAGGCACAGTCTCCTCCATCTCTTCTGTCACAGTGTTGATGGATAAGGGGGGGAAGAACAGGCCAGTTTCGTCAGCACTGTACACCTGACCGAGAGCAAGGCCCTCCTTCTCATGCAGGTGTTGCACCTTCTGGTGAAATGGCTCAGTATCCTCTACTGCTGCATCCAAAGCCTCTCCATGTGCCTTATGGCCAGTAAGTCCATTTTGAAGTTTGAACCGGAAAAGGGAACACTCATATGCCTTGAAGTCGTGCACGTTGTGCAGGCGTACAAACTTCTCAGCTGCAGCCGAGACTTGGTCCCATGTACGAGCATGCCAGCACCCTGTTGGTAACGGATCCAAACCAAACTCGACTGTTCAATGCTGGTGTGGCGGAGCTGGGACAACAACCTTCTGGTCGAGTGGTATTACCATAGTCCTGTCAGTACTGAGTCAGTTTGTCCCATGATTTCTTGATAACAAACAAGTTTGAACGGGCCAAGTCATATTCATGCAGAATGCATGAAGTTGGCCAGCTCATGTCAACCTTGCCCAATACCCCACACTTCTTCTCCAGAGTCAAAACCCTCCTCTTATGTGTCTTGGGTGGTCATGGGGCCATCATCACACACATGACAACACCACAGGAAGAAGGCCTGCTGAAGGTAGGGCACCACCAAAACGCAACAATGGAAGCTGCAATTGTTTTACTTCGGCCAAGCACGTCCATATGTAGAGAGACAAAAGCAGGTACTGACATGCAGTACCGTTGGAGAGTGTACAGTGCTGCCATGTCTCTACTCATGCTTGGCTATGAGCACTGAAGCAAAAAGGGGCACACTGACCTTCGAGCGCAAGGTCCCTCTCGCTTGCCTAGGTAAATGTTGCAATGTGGCAGAAACACAAGGTTCCCATACATCATAGGCCTAAGGAGTGCCCAAGTAATCCAAATGCCGATGCAACTTTGAACATTCGGTAAGGAGGCGGATGGCCATGCATGGAAAGGAGTTTCTGACTAATTCGGGAAGCAAAGGGATTTCAACCATTCAGGAGGGAGCCAGACAGCCATTCTCGCTCAGCTTGTGGGTTACACTCTGTTTTCCTCGTGTGCTGCCGGAATGTTACAGGTGATCGGGGTGGCCAGGGGATTTCGACCATTAGGTAGCAGGAAGCCAGACAGACATTCTCGCTCAGCTTGTGGGTTACGTCTGTTTTCCTAGCACACTGCCAATATGTTTCCGGTGATTTTGACCATTCGGTAGGGAGCCAGAAAGCCTTGTTTGCTCTGCTTGTGGGTTACAGTCTATTACCCACACATGGACAGTGAGGCTGGTGAGCCACCAAATGGACTTTTTTGACTCTGCAGGGAACTTTGACCATTCAGCTGGGACCCAGACAACTATTCTCGCTCAGCTAGTGGGCTACGATCTGTTCTCGCATCCTGACAATATGTTACAGGTGATCGGGGTGGCCGGGGGATTTCGATCATTCGGTAGGGGGCCAAACATCCTTGTTTGCTCAGCTTATGGGTTACAGTCTATTACCCACGCGTGGGCGGAGAGGCCAGTGAGCCACCCAATTTACTTTTTTGACTTTGTAGGCCGGCCGGCTGCCAATGCCAGAACTTTTATGTCCGAGTACGGACAAATAAATCCGGGTATGGACCTAATACAGCCAAAGCCTAATGTCCGCATATGGAACATGACCGGATGTGGAGTGTCCAGATAATAGAGGGATTACTTAACAAACTCACGATCTTAAATTAAGTAACATTGGTACATATACAACACAAATATATAACTGCTGAATTGTGACTGCAAGAAGTGAGTGGAAAAACAAAATATACCTATACAGTAATACCCCGATATACGATACCCCTAGATGCAATATCCCGCCTTAATGATGGGGGTAGAAATACCACCATACTCCACCTAACGATGGCCAAACTCCAGTTTAGCGAAGGATTTTGATTTTTTTCGATTTTGATGATATTGTAGACTAAAATTGTGTGTTTAGGTTGATTTATAAACTGTTTTTAAACTTAGATTAATGTGTTTTAGCCATAGGTGGGGTGAACATTGTAATATTGGGGTACAGTTTACTAAGCTTGACTTATTATTGACGATCTTCATATTTTATTTGTTGGTTTCGGTGAGTTATTTATGGGTGTTAGGCTTAGGTTAGCTTCCTTTGCAACTGTGATGCCATTTAGATTGACTTTAAACTTGTTTTTGGGCTCATATGGGTGGGTTTCGGACTTGGTTTGGGGAGAAACCCAAGGCTGATAAACGCTTCCCATTACTTTACATGTTAAAAGTACCCTGATATACGATATCCCGCCTGATGATGAGGTTTTACCTAACTAATTACATCGTTAAACCGGGGTATACCTGTATTTTGGGGTATTCAAGGAAGCAGGCAGGTCACCATCAGCTGTGTTTACTAACGATCTCTCCAACTGGCCGCGTTGTTTACAAACCACCACTCTGACTGGATGTGTCAGTGTATCACACATTCTAAATCCTCATTTACAAGCTTTCAGAGGTATGTTGATAAAAATGCCCAATAGCTGTGGTAATCTACGAATAATAAGTAACTTGTGAATGATTCACTTCAATAGAAAATATGGAAAGGCCACACCCATTTGGAAAAGAATTAAGCTCAACGAATTGATGACTCTTATGACAACACGGAGGAGCTGAGGGTGACAACGACACTGCTGCCGTTGCCTCCACACTGGACTTTGAGGGGTTCCTAAGAGAAGCTGATGAGGAGACAGTGGCACAAAGGTGGCGGCATGAGGCAGCAGCACACTCGCCTCGCGCTGAGAGGCCGTAATTTGCCTTAAGCCCCTGAACCCCTCCCCCATCCATTCAAGCAATGTCGTCATTCAGAGTCAGGTAAGAATCTTACAATACTGTTCATCTCCATTAAATATACAGTAATCCCTTTAAGACCTGGACACCCAAGACCCAGACACCCCAAGTCCCTGACATTTTGGGCTTGGGTCCATTAGTCCAAGTCTCGGATTATTCCCTAAGATATCCAGACATCTGGGGCACACACACACAAACAAACACACACACACACACACACACACAGACACACACAAAGCCAATATGTGTTCATCCATACTCTAAATTTGCTGCGGGGTGACAAACAGCTGTGTTCTGGCGCGTAGTTCCAGTGACGTCCGCTACAGCGCCCCCACATCCTCCCCAATTCCCGCCTACCTACCGTCATGACTGAAAGCTCGTCGCCATGGCTGCCCACGTGCTCGCTTTTGTGGTGGTGCCCTACCTGCTGCAGGCCCTGCTGCCACTAGCTTACATGGGAATTTACAGTGTTGTGCAGTGTTAGAGGATTAAGTGCAGAGTGCAACACTGGCGTGTTGTAACTGGCGTGGCGCAAGTAAGAACAGAATGTGCAGTGTTAAACAATTGTAATTCACAGTGCAAAGGAATAAGTGCTGCGCAACACTGGATTACTGTACATGCTTCAAGTGCACCTTCACCACTGTCAGAGCCATAGAGGAGGCGAGTTAATCTTCGCGACAGCCACGGACGTGTCGTTAAGTACCCTAAACACTGCTAAATATTTTCCTTATCCACTTCTAATTTCTCATTCCCCGGTTCCTTTTCATTTATTTTACAGTTTCTGTCCCTTATTTCTGTGACTAAGGTCTTAAATAGGTGCTGTGCATGTCCACTAAGGAGTTATTTAGATGGCTTTCAAAGTTAGGTTGGGCTGGTAAGTACCTGTCCAGGGGCATTTTTCCCAAGTCCTGGACAAGACTAAGTCCCAGACATGCCTTTGGCTCTATTATGTCGGATGTAGGAGGGATTACTTTCACAAATTTCTTTTCCAGGATGTTAGTGTTTGCTGGTGACCAGTTTGATGTAAGTCTGGGGGTAGCAGGGGCAACTTTTCCAAGACAGCAGACATCATCATTATCATCCGAAGCTCCCTTTCAACCCTGGGGCAGGGTGAGGAGTAGCAACATCCAGACAGCCCAAGTCTGCCCAGTCCAACAGGCCATGCTTCCGTTCACTCATCATTCAACCCCCCGGAATCCTGGCTCTACCTGATATGCCAAAAACTTTCACCACATTCTATAGCTTCACATAAACATTCCTGACAGAGTCAGTCGGAACGCTGCCGCGTTAAAAAAGGGCGCCAAATTCCTTATCATGCACTTCTCACAACATTCATCCAGTCAGCTCGATCTCTTGTCAGTCCCCTAGCCTCACTGACTTCCATACCTCTCTTCCTCACACACTCATCCACCATATCCCTTCATCATCTTGGCCTACCTCGCCTCCTCCCTCCTTCAAATTTGCTAAGATATACTTTTTTCACCACTTTATCGTTATCCATTTTCTCCACATGACCATACCACCTCAGTACACTCTCTTCGATTCTGGTGTCCACAGACTTCCTCACTCCACATCTTTCATGAATCACATTATTTTGTATCCTATCCACTCTCTGTACTCCACATACATTCCTCAGCAGTCCCACCTCCACTGCTCTCACTCTCTTCATCTCATAAGTAATTTTCCCCACTAGATTACCTAATTCTAACTTACGGAATTCTCAAATCGCGGCGACAGCCCAGTCTCATAAGGATACAATTCAGGAGATTCCATTGCAGTTATGATGCATATGCCTCCTTCCATAAGGTTGTGGAGAAAAGAGGAATATGAATGTCTGATGAGAAAGTAACTAAATGTGTTAGTAAAACTGAATGAAACAATACATTGGTGCTGACTAGAGATTTTAACTGCAAGGAGGTATATTGGGAAAATTGGAAGCAAGGGCAGATGAAGAATCTTGGAATACAAAGTAATGGACCTGATGGTAGAAAGTATCCTAAATCAGCACGTCACAAAAAATGCAAGACTTAGAGGAGACTAGGAACCATAAATGATGGATCTGATATTTACAAAAGAGTCCAATGATGTGCTTAATTCGAGATACCAGTGTCCCCTGGGGAAAAGTGACGGTCTGGTCACTGAAATGCAGGTGCTGATGAGAGATATGGGAGTGAGAAATGAAACACCCAAACAGGATAGGCAACACTATGGAAAACACACTTTGAGTCTCTAAGACATAATTTGGTAATGCAGATTGAAGCAAAATGACAGTGACAGAAAATATCCATGAAAAATATGGAATTATGATACATATTGATGAAGAGGGTATCAGCAGACATGTCCCAAAATTTGCTATCCAAATGGGAAGGAAAAAGGAGTGGTTTAATTACAGATGGGTGACTCTACACAGAGTGACAAGCCAAATGGTTTCCTGTACACCAGGAAACCATTTACTATGCTGGGTGGTAACCATATAACCAAATTATGACACCTGGTCGTTTAGTGAGTAATTGCAGCGCTTCAATCGGATTGAGCCGGTGAAAGTTTATATCCAAGGGATGGTTGGAGTTTACTGCTCACGTGATGCCACTCAGGGATGAGTGAGTCTGGTCACTCTCATCTTAAACGTCAGGACCAACTTGCCTACCTCCGGGCTCCTACGCTCCTCACGGGGCAACATAGGATTGGATGATGGATGGATGTAGGAAGGCACAGAAAAAAAAATACAGCATGGAAAAGGTTGCAGAGAGACAGAGTGAGAAAGCATGGAATAAATATAAAGAGGCAAGAAATTACTATTTAAAGGTACAAAGAGAAGAATAAATGAAATATTGGAAGGATAGAGTAACTAAAATAAAGAAGGAATCAAACTGTTCTACAAATATGTAAATGACAATCTGAAAGTAAGGGATATTATAGTGAAACTGAGAGATGGGGAAGTCTATCTATCTATCTATCTATTGCCAGACGCCTCAATCCCGCACAGGGTGGCCACAAACAAATCGCCTCCATGTCGCTCTATCTCCAGCCATTTCACTACCCCGCTCCCAACTCACACCCCATTCTCTCATGTACCTCTCCACTCCATCCCTCCATCTCATCCTAGGCCTCCCCCTCCCTCTCGCCCCCTCCACCTCGCTCACATACACTCTCCTCATCAATCTTTCACTCTCCATCCTCTCTCCACATGCCCAAACCACCTTAACGTGTTTCTCCTAACGCTTCCCACCACGTCCACAACCACACCACAACGCTTCTTCACTTCCTCATTTGTTAGTCTGTCTCTCCATGTGACTCCACATGCTCCTCTCAAAAAACTCATTTCCACTACTCTCACTCTTGACTTCTGTCCTTCCAACAGGGTCCAAGCTTCACTTCCATATGTTAGAGTTGGTATCACAATACTGTCATGTAACAATTTTTTCACTTCCATGCTCACCTCCCTGTTTCTTATCACTGCTTTCAACGAACCAGCAACCTTCCTTCCTTGCTGCACCCTTTCAAGCACTTCACACTCCAGACTTCCATCCTTGCTCATCACACTACCCAAGTACTTAAATGCACTCACATTCTCCATATCCTCTCCATCCAATCTCACTGTACATTCACTGGCTTCACTTCTCTTGAAGACCATCACTTTACTCTTCCCTATATTCACCTTTAGATTCCATTTCTTACACAGTCTCCCAAACTCATCTACCAAGCCTTGCAGCTCCCCTTCATCTTCACTCAACAACACAGTATCATCTGCAAATAACAGTACAGGGAGTTTCCAAACACTGCCCTCTCTCACTAGGGCCACTCCAACATCCACTGCCCTACCTTGTATCTCTTTTATAATCCCATCCATATACAGATTGAACAACCATGGCGACATGACACATCCTTGTTTCAATCCAACCTTCAAATGGAAAGGTTCACTCAGTTTGCCATCCACACGCACTGCAGCCATAGCACCCTCATGCATACTCTTCACTGCCTTCAACAACTTCCCATCCACTCCATATATTCTTAATACTTTCCACAATCCTTGTCTATCCACCCTGTCATATGCTTTCTCCAAATCCATGAAGGCTGCATACAACTTCTTGCCCTTCTCTAGAAACTTTTCCACTAGAGATCGAAGAATGAATATCTGGTCTACACAACCTCATCCCTTCCGAAAACTGTTCTTCTCAAACTAATTCCTCTGTTATTTCCCTAACTCTGTCAATAAGTATCCTACCATATACTTTTCCTATGCACTGAGAAGGCAAATGCCCCTATGATTACCACACACTTCTTTTTCTCCTTTTCCTTTGTACAGAGAAATAATTATACCTTATACCTGACTTCCAATCCTCCGGGACTCAACCTTCCTCCCAGGCCAATCTGCACACCTTCCACATCCATTCTATTACTATCTCTCCCCCATGCTTCAGCATTTCACCACACACTCCATCAATTCCTGGGGCTTTCCCCATTTTAACTTTCTTCATTGCTTCCACCACTTCCATCCTACTGATTTCTTCCTCTCTTCTCGCAACCCTCCTTCTCCCCGCCATTCCCCAGCCACTTATACTTGCATTACTTTCATTCTCTACGTCCAACAATTCATTAAAGTGTTCTCTCTATCTGTTCACTTTTTCTCCCTTCTCCACTAGTATTTGATCATTTTTA
>JAGKTI010029683.1:0-12598 GCA_018397915.1 Birgus latro
GATAGTTAGAGGAAATGATTGGGAGAGTATGCTGGTCTACTCTCCATGTTACTGTCACACTGAAAAGGTCATATTCCACAGTGTGGGTATGTGTCACCTGAGGGCTGGGTGATGTCCTGATTTTTTTTTTTTCTCCCTCAAAGGCTATTCCTGTAGTTGCTCTGTGTGCATTGAGTCTATGGGTGCTTGGTCCTTGAAGGTGATTCAGGTAAGTCCAGTGTCATATGTCACCCCAGGGATCTTAGCGGAGAGTGTGTGTGGCTCAGGTACATTGTTATGAATGATGTAAGGCGAGTACCTATGTTCATGTTTGTTGCTCATGAGTGTGGTGGTGGATTTGGCTGCATCAGTCATTAGCCATTTGTATTATACCCAAGTCTGTGGTGCGTTGAAGCAGTCGTGATACATTGTGCAGGCTGTGTCTGTAGTGTGGTGTGTGTGTTTATGGTGCTGCCATATACATATGAAGCAGTGTCTGTTATTGGCTAGGGTGTGGGTATATCACACATGCATAGGTTGAAGAGCGTGGATGGGAGAACAGAACCTTTTGGTACTCTAAGGGAAATTTCATGTTTGTTGTGACTTGTTCTAGAATGTCATTTGTAGCTGTTCTTGTCTACCAGATAAATGATTGGCAAGTCAGCATTTGTGTTGTTCTCTATATTTGTTTTGTAGCATAGTTTGTGTCGAGGTATGGCTTTGAAAGTTTTACCAGTTTACGTCATTGTGAAAAGTGTGTCTTATGGATCTCATGGAGTTGATGTTGTCAGATGGTTTCTGTCTGGTGTTAGTCAGAAATGTGTTTGTAGTGTTGTGCTCTTAAATCCACGTTGGGAAGGAGCAAGAGGGATGTGAAATGTGACTTTGTTGAGAGTGGGGTGTTCATTTATCAGGTGTGACTTCCCAAGTACTCTAGAGTTAAGGGTTTTTAGGATGAAGGATGTGTTGGAGCCTTTTTTGGCATAAGTATAGTGATAATTGTTCTGTTTCTAAATATTGGGAATGCTACATTGTGAGTATGAGTAGTTGCTGATGTTCTTGAGGTCTTGGATGCCGTATGGTCCTAAACGTTTCAGTTGCAGGTTTCTGTTGCCATCCTGTTCAATGCTTGTAAAGATTTTTTTATGTGATAATATTGTGCTTCTGTTTTGGAGTGAAGGAAACATTGTTGTCAAGTGGAAAGGACTGCTAAGGCACTGTTTTACATGCACACTGTCTGTTGGTGTCAGGTGACTTATGTAGTGGTTCATGAGTATGTTTGCTTGTTCTTTGTAGGTAGGGATGTGTTGGGTGTTGAAAGTGATGATAGTGTGGTCTAGTAGGTACTTGTTTGTGACTTATTAAAACTGTTAAGTATTTTTAAAGCCCAGAGGAATCTGTGGAGTGACCTAGTGTTGTTACAAAGGCTTTCTAGATGTCTGTTTTCTCTGGTGTAATTTTATTGTTTAGTTCTTGGAGGTTTATGGTTGTGTCTTGTGTGTATGGGAGAGGGGAGTTGTGTTTAAGTGGTTTGTGGTGTCAGATGAGGTGACAGAGCTGTGAGTACAAATAAAGTGTAAAGAGGAATGTTTAAATCAGTAAGGTATGAGTGACAAAAAGAAAACTAATGTGGAACATACAGTATAAAACAGGAATGTGCGAGTGGAAAATATTAGAATATTTAATAGGCCTCCAGCAGTCTTCGTTATGGAATGAGTTGTGTGCAACTTGTGACATACGAGTAATGCTGTATCATACAGTACGATGTACTGTAGTTGCCTCTTACGTTGGACTTCAGGGTTAGGTTATATACGAAGAGGGGCCAGGGAAGAAGTCCATTATCCGGACGGAGTCATTACCCGGGAATGCCTTTGGCTCTATTACGTCAGATAATCGAGGGATTACTGTATATATCATCATCATTATCAGCCATAGCAATCCTGTTCCTGAACAAAGGCCTTCCCCAACCTTCTCCACGAATTCCTTGACTGAGCCAATCTCTGCCATGTTTTCCCAGCAAACTTCTCTATCTCATCTCTCCACCTCCAGGCTGGCCTTCTGCTACACTTACTGTCTCTTGGAGTCCAGTAGCCCCTTGCTTCATCAGTTATCTTGTATTCTTACTACATGACCTGCCCACCTCCATTTCTGTTCTTTTATTAACTTCCATAATGTTTTTTGACTTTAGTCTGCTGTGTCACCCAGGTTGATTTTTTCCTGTCTCAACCCCTCCGCGCCAGGCTGTTTATACCACCATTGCCCTCTCAGTACGGGCAGTTTTCCCAAAGTTGCTTGTTTTCAAACCTTAATATCTCAGAAAGTAGAGCAGTTAGGGAAACAAATCAGAAACTGTATCATTCAGCAACTCTTCTTCTTGTGAATAAAAGCATCCCCAGGACTGTAGGTGGTCGCATTGATGAGTAAGGACGTGAAGAATATACAGTAATCTCTCTACTTTCCGGATGACCACTATCCGGTTGCACCACTGTTTGGACATCATAGGCTGATGTTTGAAACCCAAAAATGCCAAAAAATTGCAAAAAAAAAAAAAAGTCTCTATCTAAGTGATTTTTTTAAAACCTGTAAGTTTGAATTTGACACGTGGCACCGAACAGCCTTGTTTACATTCACATTCCCACTGTCTTCCCCTCCTGCCACTCTGACAGTTGTCTCTGAACTGCTGTGAGTTTTTGTTTAAATAATCATAATTCACAGTGCTAAAGATTAAGTGCAGTTCAACACTGGATTACTGTACATGCTTCAAGAGCATTTTCACCACTGTCAGAGCTTTAGAGGTGGGGTAAACAGCCACCACGGACATGTAAGTACACTGTCTGCTGCCAAATATTTTCCATAATCACTTCTAAATCCTCATTCTCTGGTTACATTTTATTTACTTCATTCTTTGTGTCCTATAGTTGAGTGCACAGGCTGTGAAAGAGGTGATTTTCTCATTGATTACCATGTCTCTTACATACATTCACTATCTAGTCAACTTGTGAACATTTTTGCCCTACTCACCTCTAAATCATAATTTTTCTGGTTACATTTTATTTACTTCATGCTTTGTGTCCCATATTTGAGTGCACAGGCTGTGAAAGAGGTGATTTTCTCAGTGATTACCATGTCTCTTACATACGTTCACTATCTGGTCAACTGGTGAACATTTTTGCCCTACTCACCTCAAAATCATAATTTTCTGGTAACAATTTATTTATTGATCCCATATTTTAGTGCATAAGATGTGAGAAAGGGTGATTTTCTTAGTGGTTGCCATGTCCAATACTTACTTACACTATGGTGTCAGCTTGTGAACACCTCTGCCTTACTCTCCTCAAAATCATCATTTTTTGGTTAAAATTCAATTAATTCATGCTTTGTGTCCATTATTTATGTGAATGGGGTCTTAAATAAGTGCTATGCATGTCTGGTAGGGAGGTAGGTAGGTGGTTTTCTGATTTAGGTTAGGTTAGGTTAGGTTAGGGTCAGGAATGACTGGTGCTGGAGCTTCTGGGCCTCTATCCGGACAAGACCACTTTCCGGTCATGCCTTTGGCTCTATTACAATGGGTTGTGGGAAGATTACTGTATGTAATTTTTGGTCGTGAGGCGAGGTGTATTCGTGTGTGTGTGTGTGTGTGTGTGTGTGTGTGGTGACCACTTCAAACTGTGGCACGAAAACTCTTGCAGCTTGCAGTTATAGTCATCTCCCAGCAGCCACGATCCACCAATTTTGCGTTGGATATAACTGTCCCCTGGTGGCTCGGGGTTAAAGGTATTCCCAACATTAACCTTTTAGTGGTAGTTTTTTTTTTTTTTTATGTGTCCGACTCTGGGCATAGGCTTTACAGCCTGCTATCAAGGCCCAGTCGTCCTCCTACATACCATACACCTCTGCATGTCACCACTTCGGCGCTTAACACCCACCATCCATATTGAATACATGCTAGGGCTGTCTCATACAGGACTGGTGTATTGGTATTAGCAGGGTTATTTTTACGACATGTCGGCGGGTCTTCTGGTAGATCAGTAAAGCCTGATTTAATGAAATTCAAATCCTTAAACTGTTCCCTGCACCAGCGAGGATTCGAACCTGGGTCCCACGGGACTGCAAGCCAACTCTCTACCGATCGAGCTACCGGTGGCGACCATCATCCACTCACTTGATGTAGTGCTGCCTACTTCTTCCTTAGCCTTTATCATTCTCTTTCTGAGCCTGCCCTCCTCTCTTCCTATTTCTCCCATCTTTCTTGTCACTTCTTATTGCTTTTCTTTCCTTTACAGGTGGATTTAAATTGAGTGACAAGCCAAATGGTTTCCTGCAAACCAAGAAACCATTTACAACGCTGGGTGGTAACCATATAACCAAACCATACGTGCTCCCTACGTGTCAACAAGTGGGTTGGTGGAGGGTTAGTGCCCCTCCCTGTAAAACAAATAACTCAGAGTCAAATGGCCACCCCTTACGGGATTGTGGCGTGAATCTTTCCGTTGCCCTTTGAGAACGGATTAGGTGATTTTCCATTGATTTTGTCAGTTTTCAGGTCTCATAGACGTACTACATAGCTGGAATTATACATTCGTTATACAGTAATCCCTTGATTATCCGACATAACAGAGCCAAAGGCGTGTCCGGGTAATGCCTCTGTCCGAATAAAAGACTTCTCCCCTGGCCCCCCTTCGTACATAATCTAACTTTGAAAGTCAGTGTTAAAGGCCACTACAGTAAAACACTTGGTCATGTTGTTTAACATTATCAGGTCAAGCACAGCCAAGCAGTTACCATGGTCAAACAGACCCATCAGCCATAGACAAGCAGTCACCACTGCAAGGCCATACCCTGCAGTGACATGAGAAAACATGAAAAAACTGGCTACTCAAGAAAAATGTAGTGGGTCCACAAAACTTTATGGTAATATGGAATAAAGTCATGGTAAAATATATTAAATTCATGGTACTGTACAGTAAACATCATCATCTAGATTCACGATTCGACCATCCTGCATAAGTCTTACCGAAGATCTCCTGCTTCTAAAGAGTCAGCACTACTCTCTTCCTTTTCCTAGTGGAGGGGCCATCATCACACACCCAAGGAGGAGGCATGCAAGGAATTCCAAGGCCTGAAGCAGTTAGGGAACAACCACAAAAGCCACCATGTGCACCACTATAACAACTGTTTGAGAGGAGTTATTCACTACATTTTCGCTGCGTGGGAATTGAGAATAACTGAGGGGGTCTGTAGTAGACGCTTGGTGAATTACCCAGCCAGACAGGGTGGCACCACTGGGCTATTCCTGCCCGGTGGGGCGAGAATGTTTGCGTGGCCACAGTCTCCACCTGGACACATGCATTTTTCTGGATAAAGTGGAAAAATGTGCAAATAATGGGTTCGAACAACCAGATCACAGCATCTGGGTAATGGATTGTCTGTGTAATGGTTGTCTGGATGATAGAGGGATTACAGTTTACTTTTTGTTTCATACATACAGTATTGCAAGCTACTTTTCATGATGTCTCTATGTTTGCCAAAAGTTTTCCTTCCAGTTGTCTATCTCTCTCTGTCTGTTGATAGACATTGCCGAGGGGTTTGATTAGTTGGAGAGAGAGATTGTAGATGTATCGTAGATTAATGGCTTCCCCTCTATCACCAGTGGAGTGTAACTTGGGCCACTGCTAGTAAAATGGTGTGTCGTCGAGTAGAGTGAATAGGTGGCTTTCTCTCTCTCTATCTCACTTTCCCTCTCTGTGTATTCTTTTATCATATGTGAGGTGAGTTATAGTCACTTACTGGACTATGAAGTTTTATTGTACAAAGTTATATGGAGATGTTCTTGATGGTGTAACGTAATGTAACAGCGAACCACCTAACTACCATCTCCTACTTCTGTCTCCAATTGTTCTGTAAGGCTCTCTCCAATCCCTTTTGATCTAAAGGAGATCTCTACGAGATTATATATAGCTCAGAGGGATTGTGTGTGTATGTGGTGTAGTGTCTGGTAGATTTCCATTCATGTGGACTAACCAATTAGAACTGGTTATCCCACATGTTTGAATACTGTATGTCACAAAATTCTTGGTCGTCTGGGACAACAGGATTATTTGATATACACCATATAGATTGAAATTCCTAGTGAGAAGCTGTGTATGTCTCCAGCAGACACTGTATAATGCACATTGTGTTATGAAATACATACTGTTGCCTATAATTATTACATATCTATAACTATTACATGACATATTTAATCTCTATGTGTCGCTCGGTCACGCCAACTGTCGTACTCATGACATTGCATATTGTGTCATAACATGTAAATGCCAATTATCTTCACATTACAGTCAACTTGTCTGCTAATTAAGTGAACAATGTGATACTGTAAAAGTAAAATAATTCTAGTAACAGTGGTATTAGAGGTAGACTGCGAGATAATGCTGATTTTATGTGTGCGGCGTGTCAGGGAGAGCATGTGGAGATTGTTAGGCGTGAAAGGATTGAACTTGCTGGTGAGTCTCGAGTGTGTGGAAGAGTTTTTGTTATTTGGGAGACATGTGCTGGAGGTGGGGCTGGAGCTAGCTCTGTGGCTAGGGTGAGAAGTGGTTGGAAGAAGTTCAGGGAGATGTTGCTTCTTCTGGCATTGAGAGGACTCTCCCTACATGCTAAGGGGTCTTTGTATGCAGTATGTGTTAGGAGTGTGATACTGTATGGTAGTAAGACCTGGGCAGTAAAGGAAGAGGATATTCGCAGGCTCAAATGTACAGAAATGACAATGATTAGGTGGATGTGCAATGCGTTCCTGCGTGCAAGGCCTGGGTGGGCTGGGTTTATGATTGAATAGTTGAGTTAGGATGGGACTGGAGTGTATTGGTGTTGTGATGAGGAGAGGAAGACAGGTTGTTTGGGCATGTGGAAAGGATGGTGGATGATAATTGGGTGCAGAAGGTGAGAAGTGTTAATTTTTGGGGAGGGGTTGTGAGGGATAGACTGAGAAAGACATGGGACAAGGTTATTAAGTGTGACCTCAGGGTTAAGGAACTGAACAGGAAGGCTGCCATAGATCGAGCAGCATGGAGAGTCGCCATTAGGTGACCAAGGCTGACGCATGCAAGCATGTTGGAGCCTTCAAAAATGAAATGAAAACATAGAATTTTAACATAATTGTACAGGTATACCCTAGTTTAACGATTCAATTGCTCAATTGCTTAAGTAAAAACCCATCGTTAGGCAGGGTATCGTATCTCGGGTTAGATTTAACGTGTAAAATATTATAGGGATGCTTTTTTGAGCCTTGGGTTTCCACCCCAACCAAGTCCTAAACCTGCCTAAATGAGTCCAAAAACAAGCTTAAAGCCAATCTAAATGGTCTAACCACTGTAAAAGAAGCTGACCTAAGCCTAACACCTGTAAAAAACTCACTAAAACCAACAAATAAAATCTGAAAATCATCAAATACTGTATGAGTCTGGAAAAAATCTATATCTATCTATTGCCAGACACCATAATCCCATAAGGGGTGGCCATTTGACTTTGAGTTATTTATTTTATGGGGAGGGGCACTAACCCTCCACCAACCCACTTGTTGACACGTAGGGAGCATGTATGGTTTGGTTATATGGTTACCACCCAGTGTTGTAAATGGTTTCTTGGCTTACAGGAAACCATTTGGCTTGTCACTCAATGTAATGCCACCTGTAAAGGAAAGAAAAGCAGTAAGAAGTGACAGGAAATATAGGAGAAATTGGAAGAAAGGAGGGCAGGCACAGAAAAAGAATGATATAAGCGTAGTAAATTGTATCCCAAAATGACAATGTTCACCCCACATGTGATTAAAACACATTAATATAAGTCTAAAAACAGTTTATAAATCAACCCAAACACACAATTTTAGTCTAAAATATCAACAAAATTGGTAAAAAAAAGTCAAAACCCATCTTTAAACCGGGGTTTGGCCATCGTTAAGCGGGGAATAGTGGTACTTCTACTCCCATCATTAAGCCAGGCACATCTAGAGGTATCTTATAGTGAGGTATACCTGTAGTAATGTTGTATCAAAATTGCAGTACAATAATTATAATTGTAGTCAGTGTAGTAATATAATTGTAACATAATTGTAGGAACTGTAACATCTAACATGATTGTACATGTATAATAGATATGCAGTAAAAGTCCATTAATCCAAACACTGATAATCCGAAAATCCCAATACAGTAATCCGAATTTTTGAAGAAGGCTGACAAAAACTCCAAAGGTAAAAAAAAATCAAAATTAAAAAATTGAAACTGGGCACCAAATTAAATTCGCACTAAAACGTGACATATATTTACATGTTAACCCTTTCGAGCACAGTAAGTTTTATAAGTTTCATGGCTCACGATTTTACTCCCCCGCGCGCTCCACTGGCAGCCCCCGGTACGCAAATTACATGTATTCTTGCCTCATTTTCGCCACCCAAACCTCAAAGTGTTGCCCTGAAACTCACATCATCTTATTCGCCGATGTTTGTTCTAGCTGATAAGCCAAAAGAAAAATAAGAAAAATACGAATGAAAGTACACTAGGCCGCCGTGAATAAACATTTTGGAACGTTGATCTCACTTCCCAACATAGTCGTTCGAGTGTTTTCCATCATACAGAAAAATGTTATTATAAGTTTTGATAGAGAATTTCATTGGCTTTCTAATGAGGTATGTCCGGTTGTGATGCGATTTGTAGTTTTCGAGGAAATGGCCAAAAACTAAAAGCCATTTTTGTAAAAAAAAAAATTTTGTTCAGGGAGGTATACTGCAGAAGTTTTCTCGCACACCTTATGTTTTTATTACATAATCTTATGTAGAATTTCATAAGCTTTCTCCTGGTACCTTTTTGTCTTGATACGCCTCATAGTTTCCGAGTAAATCGCAAAAAACTACAGGGTACTCGCGGCCGCGGTGCACTTTCGTCATGCGCGCACAATAACCGCCTACGTAACCACAAGTTTTCATTAGAGAAATTACATAGTTATGTCCTGTACATACGTAGAATTCACTGATCTTTATCATGGTTCTTACAGGAAATCGATACGTTCGATAATTTTGGAGTAAATGGACGACAAAGATAGACCACTCCATTACCCGCAAGCGAGATAAAGATGCTCAATTTCCCTGCCTCACGAATACTTACATATTTTCGCTCGTTACGTTTTATTACTATTACTCAAATTATACACGTGAAATATCATAAGCTCTTTGATAGTGCTCTCAGTAACTCGACATTTCCACTAGTCTTTTTGCTAGGTACTGATACTAAGGCTGAACTTTCTTCCATCTCATATGTGTATATGTAAAAAACAATACTTATTTGTGAAAAAAATATAGAAATGTAGAAACAGGTCAATGTACAAATAAACAAAATATGAATACTCACTTGCTCCAGAGGTGCTGAGCTGCTGGCAGGAACTTGAAGGAATTGAAGATGAGTTAGGTAGTGTGTGTGAGTTGTGTGTGTGCGTGAGAATGTGAGTGTGTGTATGCATGTGTGTGTGTGTGTGGCGTATTCTCTGTTCCTTGCACCACGTTTGCCTAACACATGCGATGCACACAACAGATTTCTCCACGAACATTTGCTGCACGACATACGTATATAGTCATGTGTCGCTGTGTGGCGTATTTTCTTGTCTCTGATCATTACGTAACTTTCCGCTGTCAGTCACTGCACGCAATATTTCTCGGTGAACACTCGCTGCACTGTTTTATACGTATATTTCACACTGAACCATATACAATATAAAACACTATCACATGATTCCATCCCAGCCTTTTCTGTTATTCGCTTCCCTACGGTAGGCCTTAAAAGAGACCGCCTGTTCCCTTAGCAACTAATGTATATGTCTATGTATTTCTATGGCATAACATAATGCCTGCTATGGTAGGTCAGTTATTTCACTAATCCAGGCACTATATGTTTCACAGATATAAGTAATGGCTTCACTATAAGGGTAAAATACATCATTTTACGGGCAGGGTGAGTGGAAACCCCGCTATAACAAACTAGACTCTGCCTCTAGGCCTAACGGCTGATAACGGACCCCAATGCTTTTCAAACAATATATCTATGTTCAATAGACACAATCACTTCACAGTATAGTCAAAAGCACTGTACAGTCACAATATTTCAATAATGGCTTCAGCCTCGGGTGGGAGGGGGAAAAGGCCGATTTAAAGGGACAACACAACACAGCACGACCGTGCTGTCTGGCTGCTAGTGGAGCACTGAAGAGTGTCATTGCAGTGTTGCCAAAGTCTTACCTTGGGAAAGACACGTGGCTGCTAGAATGCTACAAAATTTGACGCAAATCGACCGAAAACTTATTTTTTGGTTATTTTTTTCGCGTTTTCATGCGATTTGAGGTCCTGTGCTTTAGCACACAATACCACATGTAACGCAAATCGCGGTACCGTGCTGGGAAAGGTTAAATAGGGGGTTAGGTTCTAGGATCCTCATATTTTTTGTTAAAAATATATGTAAAGATTGATTATTACAAACATGTCTGTCTTAAGACACCGAAGACAATGTGTTTACATACGACCTCACGAACTGGACACAGCAGTGCATAGCTACTGCATTCTAACCTAACCTAACCAATTAGTTTTGCCCCCTAATACCCCCCATAAAAATTTTAATTACCAAGGATTGCCACTAAGTCTCCTGAAAGGCCTCATTGAAAAGCAAGAACTTGACCTAAACAGAATGTGAATAATGGTTGCCCAGCATCATGCATATTTTGTCATGAGTCACTTTCGGCACTCATTTAAAAAAAATGCAGTGTGAAAGTTTTTAAAAGCCAATAGTATTGAGTTTTTGTGCTTTGACAAAACTTGCATATAATTATTAATCCTGAACTTACTCTCTCTAATTGTATTTACCCACCTAAAACAGCTGTTATCAACACTACGCATTACTGATGGTTAAACAACCCATAGCATCTCTTAATTTACCAATTACAGTTCATGTCTTCTGCAATACTTTAAGTAAAAAATTTGTGTAATACATAATGTTAATATGTGCCTTATTGTATTATGAATGAATGAAAAGTGATCCATTCAGTAAAATGAAATTAAGGGTCTTGGGGCTCTCACCCAAAAATCCAAAAAGTCTGATAATCTGAATGATTGTCGGTCCACTGCCATTCGGATTAATGGACTTTTACTGTATAGCAGCAGTGTCATAGTAATACAGTGGCAAGTCTGTAGTTTCGTTTCGTTTTTGAAGGCTCCAACATGCTTGCATGCGTCGGCCTTGGTCACCTAATGGCGGCTCTCCACGCTGCTCGATCCCTGGCAGCCTCCCTGTTCAGTCCCTTAACCCTTAAGTCACACTTAATGACCTCGTCCCATGTCTTTCTCGGTCTACCCCTCCCCCAATATTAACACCTCTCACCCTTTGTACCCAATTATCATCCCCCGTCCTCTCCACATGTCCAAACCACCTCAGCCTACCTCTCCTCACACCAATACACTCCAGTCCCATCCTACCTCTCAACTCTTCCATCGTAAACCCAGCCCCCCAGGCCTTGCACGCAGGGACGCACTGCACATCCACCTAATCATTGTCATTTCTGTACGTTTAAACCTGCGAATATCCTCTTCCTTTACTGCCCAGGTCTCACTACCAAACAGCATCACACTCCTAACACATGCTGCATACAAAGACCCCTTAGCACGTAAGGAGAGTCCTCTCAATATCAGAAGAGGCAACAGCTCCCTGAACTTCTTCCAACCACTTCTCACCCTAGCAACCGAGCTAACTCCAGCCCCACCTCCGGCACGTAACATGTCTCCCAAATAACAAAACTCCTCCACACACTCAAGAGACTCACCTGCAAGTTCAACCCTCTCACGCCTAACAATCTCCACCTGCTCTCCCCGACACGCTGCACACATGAAATCAGCATCATCTCGCAGTCTACCTCTAATACCATACATCTCTTGTGCACCCATTTATCACAAACACTACATAAGATGGAATTACTTCCCACACCCTTGTGGCAAACTGCACATGGCCACTCTCCCTCTCCTCTGATTGAACCGCCACCAGCCCTAGATATCATCACTTTTGTTTTATCTGCATTTACCCTTAAACCTTTGTACCCCATACCATCTCTCCACTTCTTAAATCTTTCCTCCGCCTCCTTTTCATTCTCCGCAATCAACACCAAATCATCAGCATACAACATCTCCCATGGAAGTCCATCTCTGAAGTCACATGAGAGGGCTTCAAGCACCAAGATAAACAACAAGGGGCTCAAAACTGACCCCTGATGCACACCAGCATTCACGGAAAACTCATCACTCAAAGCTCCATTCACTCTTTCCTGGATGCGAGCGCTCACGTACATGGCCATAACCACCCTAACCAGCCTCTCTTCCAACCCTAGCTTTCTCATTGCCCACTTCACCACCTCTCTAGGGACTCTGTCAAAGGCCTTTTCCAAATCAACAAAAACAAAATACAGTTCCCTTTTCTTTCTAATATATTTTTCCTGAAGCTGTCGAACAATGAATATGGCATCAGTGGTCCCCCTGCCTGGCATAAACCCAAACTGCATCTCATCGATATTTACTCTTTCTCTAATCATACCTTCTAGAACT
>JAGKTI010029684.1:1553-12598 GCA_018397915.1 Birgus latro
ACCACCATCCTGAGTACCCCTGGACAGGAGATGGCCATGACAGATGCAATGTATACTGACTTTTAACCTATATACTTTGGACAGAAGCACCTCTGGGTTACCTTATCCTCACACAGCTTTCTCACTCTCAAACACTCCTCTTTCTTCAATGTACTGTTCCACTCTTTCCACACCACATAAGCTCTGCCTCTACCGACACTGCCATCGTACCTCATTTTCACACTTCCTTTGTATGTTTTGTATAGGGGAGTTACTCTTCCAGATTTCTAAATTTGACAGATCCTTTTCATCTCATGTCTTCATTCCTCATGAATGGGACAACTCTAGTATATCAATCTAGCTAATATATGATCATCAAATTTAACTGAGTCACAGGAACAAATTGCCCCCATATCGCCCTGTCCTCTACCATTTCGCTACCCTCTCCCAAACTTACATCCCCCTCTTTCATACACCTCCCTACTCCAACCCTCCACCTCATCCTTGTCTCCCCCTCCCTCCCCCCCTCCACCTCACTCACACTCTCCTAGTTAGTCACTCACTCTCTATCCTCCCCACATGGCCAAACCACCTCACTGTCTTTCGCCTAGCGCTTTTTATCACATCCATATCCACACCTCAATGCTCCTTCACTTCCTCATTTGTCAGTCTCTCTCTCCATCTATTGTCAGTAAGTTTTGTCTCATAACAATGACTAATGAAGCTAGAAAAGAGGAAGAAAGATTAGACACTCTTCTTATCCTTCCTGCAAATAAAAAACCTGAGTTATGACAGGGAACTGCATGTGCATTTGTGTACATTTATGTGCATGTGTGTGTGTGTGTATGAGTATCTCAGTCAGCATTTATTCCCTCCAAATCCACACCTATAACCCTTCTCACTCAGTCTTGTCCCTATCCAAAACAAACCCACTTTCTATTACACACCATGCTGCCTCTGATAATGTAATGCCTTGTCCTTTCACAACACGCCACCCTGCCTCATGCGCTCCACCTCAGTGTTCAAGTGGTGGGAGTGGCTCAGTTGCACCAGATGAAAAACATTACCTACTCCATTCTCATTTGAACTCAAGGTTGCTTTCCCATCTAACCAAACTTTACATTATCAAACCTAATCTAATCTAAATCTATCCTAACCTATCCTAATCTAGCCTAACAGCCTAACCTAACTTAACCAGAACCCAGGCAAGTCCCATCTAGCCAAACATTATCCAAAATAACAGCACACATACCTAGGTTTTACCACAACTAGTGAGAAATCAGACACTGATGAGGTGCCTACATGTGGTGGCACCGTGGACCCTGGGTGGACCTGCTGTGGCATCTACCCAGGGGCCGAACCTGAAGTTTCTCTGCACTTCACCATAAGAATGACGCTGGTCCAACTCTGGTGAGGTGCTGTCTTCTGCAAGGGGGGGTTTAGTGTATGTATTGTACTGTACTGCTAAAACAGTCCCACAGAAGCAGTTATTTACCTGTAGCTAATGGGTCTGCTTGGCCAAACAGACTGGATTAAGGAAGTACAATGACTAACAAAAAGAATAACTGAACAAAACTGTGTACTGTACCATGGTGTGGTGAGGTGTGGTGTGGTGTTAGATCTCTCGGGTCAGACAGGACTGTATCCTATACACTATGGCTGGAGTCCTGGAGGTGAACACAGGGTTTTCTACCATGTAAAACACTACCAGGGACATAGAGTAATATCCTACCCTTAAGTATTCTGGACTACATCAGCCTAGCCTCAGGTCCCTACACTTCAAAAAGGGTACTAGAGATGAATAAGAGATGGTCATCAGTCTACCTAGGAGATACAATGTTATCAGGGCCATAGCTCTGTCTCCTACCCTTCAATGTTCTGAACTTTTTTTTTTTTTTAATGCAAGTAAGAAGGAACCAATGGCCAGAAGCCTGCAAGATTGTTCCCTCCTAGATTAAATAAAAACAAAATAACAGAGAAATTTAAGATACATTCATTCTGAGATGCCTGGACACACTGCGTTTAATAGACTGGAGGTCATAGACAACAGGAAATACACACACAGAAAGACAGCTCCAGAGTACTAAGGTAACCTAGCCATCAGCACTTCAACCCAAAAGGGGGATACATGGAACTTGTGATTAATCTCTTAAATACAAGTATTGCAATCTAGGGAAGTAAGCACACCATCTACACTTAAATATTGTGTACTATGGTAGCTTATCCTTGGACACATACACTCCAAAGGGAGCAAAATGGGACTATCAACTACCATTACCATGAATAATACAGCTTAAGGAGTTTGCCTAGTTATCTATCTACCTATCTACTGCCATATGCTTTACTCTCATAAGGGGTGGCTGCAAACAAATCCCCAACACAAAGCTGTCCTCTGTAATTTGGATACCCTCCCTCCAACTCACCTCCCTCCCCCACATGTGTCTCTACCTCATCCCTCCATCTCATCCTTGGTAATGTTAGGAAAATTGTGAAGCATATCTAACCCCTTCACTACAAGGTGCCTTCATGTGGTGGCACTGATATGACTGGTCGGATCCACGGCCTATCCTTAACTCCTTCATTTCAAGATGTGGGTACAATTCTGAAACAATTTCAGGTGGCATTAAGCAAATACAGTAGGTATGTAAAGTAGGTTAATAAGTAGGTAAGTGGGTATGTAGGTAGGTTGGTTAGTAGGTAAGCAGGTGTGCAAGCAGGGAGTAGGTTGATAAGTAGGTAAGTGGGTATGTAGGTAGGTTGGTTAGTAGGTAAGCAGGTGTGCAAGCAGGCTGAAGTATGTAAGTAGGTTGGCAGTGATAAATTATCTTGTAGTGGCAAGAAAATTGGTAGGTGTTGGACAGCCTTCATGAGGTGGCACTGATACAACCTGTCAGATTCACTATCCATTCCTAACTCACTCCTAACCCACTAACTACCAGGGGTCTATACAATACTGAAGTGAATTATTGATAGGTACTGTATAGCCTTCATGTGGTGGCACTGATATAACCTGTCAGAATCACAGCCTATTCCAAGCCTCACACCACAAGGCATCCATACTAAACAAACCCCAGTGGTAACAATGAAACCAGTCTATCATACCGACTGGATTATGGTGTGTCTTTCATGGCAAATAAAACAGTTTGGTGTTACCCACAACTAAATACAATAAGGCACTGGAGGGACACGTCTGTTTTACGCTATTAATACCACAGGGGGGGGGGACTGTGGTATATTGTTACGTGCATCATATTGCACTTAAAATTATTACTCCCTCCTATAATGCTTCTTGTTTATTACTGTGGATAAAACCTCATGAATTTAATGGGCTGAATTCATAATCTACATTACTGTATAGCCAACAAATGGATGCCTGGTGGTTCAGTGAATTAAGGTGCTCCAAATGACTTGGGTTAAGGTCATAGTGTGCAACCACCAGGATAAGGAACTGAAGAGAGAGGCTGCTAGAGATCGAGCAGCATGGAGAGCTGCCATCAGGTGACGAGGCTAATCCACACGCATGTTAGCGACTTTATAAATGAAGAGCAAAATGAAACTGAATTTGGCCCATGAGGGTTTAGAACTTATGGTTCACATAATGCCACTTGAAGGAGAAAACTGGTCACTCACTGTTCACACATCACTGGCGAGGGTTGCTGGGCAGGACAATTTGCTGGAAGGGTACATGACTCCACCTGCTGTCAAACAGTTGTAGAACTCACAGATCCAAATTAGGAGTTCCCTTCTTTTAAGAAAGTTTTAAAATTACTAGTGTGGTCTTTATTAGGACCACTGGCCTTGACAGGTAAAATGTTTGGAGTGAACAGCATAGCTCTTGATGGGGCAATGAAGGACTAGATGATACAATTATTAACATACAGAGACTCTTGTAGTGAAGGAGTTTTATACAATAAAGGACTGGATGATACAATTGCAGTGTTAACATACAGAGCCTCCTGCAGTGAAGGGGTCATATACAATCCCTATTAACCCTTTTACTTACAGGTGTGGTGCTAACAAGAACCCTACAGGTGGTAGTGCTGTGTACCCTGGGTGGCATCCACCCAAGCCAAATCTCTTTTACATTTCCATGCACTTCACCACGGGAAGGATCCTGGTCCAACCCTGTGAGGCGCTGTGTACCACAAGGGGGTGATAGATCCTTACATGGTGTTGTACTGCAGTGCACTGTACCAGTAGGACAGCCCTACAAAACCAGCTGTTTTACCTGTAGTCAGTGGGTCTGCTTGACAAGAGAGATCAGGGTTTAGCAACACTAACAACAATAAGAGGTGACTCCACTACACAAAAATTGTCCTGTAGTAGGGATAAGTAACTAAAAAGGACCTAACAAGTTCAACTAACAAAACAGAATACTTTAGCTATTAATCTACTTTTGCTTGGCCTAATCTACCTTAATCTAACCTTCTTTTGCCTAATCTAACCTTATCAAACCCTGCTTTACCTAATCTAACCTATTCTAACTACAGCTTAGCCATCTACCCTACACCAACCTTCCTTCATCTAACCTAGCCAAACCTAACCCCATTTCTGTGCAAATCTACCCTTGCTTAACCTAATCTAACCTTATCAAATCATCTTTAACCTAATCTAACCAACTCTAACAACAGCTTAACCATCTAACCTACAGTAACTTTGCTTCAAGTAACCTAACCTAACTCAACTCCTTTTCTGTGCAATCTTCTCATGCAATAGTTAACTAATACTCTCAGTCCCTCATGAATGTTACAGGTCAAACATGCAACTGTCTTCCTCATTATGTATATCTCTCTGCCTATCACCTCCATATTTTTTTCTTTTTAATACAATGTGTCCTGGCATCTCAAAATGGATGCATCTGAGTTTGGTTACAATTTTCCTTGGAAGAGCACATTCTGCAGGCTTCCAGTTTTGAATTTTCTTACAAAATATAATCTTTAACAAACTTATAATAAATAAAATAAATAAATAATTTCTCGGGTTATTGGAAATGGGGTTCTCAAAGAAAAGTGAAAAAATGTTAGATGAAAGCTAGGATAATAGTGCCAGAGAGGGATGCCTTCAGGTGGTGGCACTGACATAAAGAGGCAGCTCCACTGCCTAGTTACACAATCATCCTTTATCTCCTTTCTTATTTCTAGCCATAACAAAATACAACAGACATCCTAAAGCAATATGGGTTACTACTACTGAATGAAATATTGATACCACAGGGGGGGACTGTGGATATATGCTACAATATACAATACTATACATTACCACTAAATAGTACTGTACAGCAATACACTTTTATAATGACGTCTATTTAATTTTGTTGTGGCTATCATAAGGAAATTATTATTTAGCTAAGATATTCTGCTGTGGAGTTACAAATGATCTCCTCTAGCACTTTACCAAAGCTTTCATTTAATTTAGTTTTAAAAACCATAACACACAAGAGAGGGGTGCCTTCATGTGAATGAACTGATAGGACCATGCAGTGGAGCCGCCTGTTTTCACAAATGTGCCTCAATGGGGTGCTTCTGAAAAGCCTAGTATTCCGCTAGATAGCTCTTCGCTTACATTACCCGCGCTGTTTAAAAAGCATATTTTTCTTTGTCAAATATCTACACTGTTGTGTGAAACTGAGAATCATAGTAATGTCATATACCGTAATATAAATAATACAAATAGAACACGTATGTATAACATAGAGTGAATTGTTTATATTTATCGTAAATGGAAATTAAAATGTCATTGATGGCACGTGGTGGCAACTCGCCCTTTCAGTGGTCCTATATTATTTAATTTCTGCTACATTTAGTGCAAGTTTGGTTCTTAATACATAGTTTGTTCAGATCGTAAATTACGCCTAGGAGTTATTTTGACTCATTCAGTTTCTAAGTGGGTGGAAATTTAATGCTGAGTAAATACTGGGACTCAACATTTTCCTCACTCTCTTCACACATGTGCACCACAAGGCAGTCCCGTGTTGCTCCTCATACCATCCAAAGCAATTACAGTGCCTTACTTTATCTAACCCAACCTGACCACAAGTAGTCTAAACTGTATTATTTTAAGCATTAGTCCTCGTGCGTTTGTTCTGAAAATAAATCTCTCGTGAAAAAAAAAAAATGAACACGGGACTGTCTTGCAGTGTGCATGCGTGAAGGGAGTGAAAAAAATGTTGAGTCCCAGTATTTACTTAACATTAAATTTCTGCCCACATAGAGACTGAATGAGTCAAAATACCCACTAGGCGTAATTTACAGTCTGAACAAACTATGTATTAAGAACCAAACTTGCACTAAATGTACCAGAAATTAAATAATATAGGACCACTGAAAGGGCGGGTTGCCATTAAATGCCATCAATGATATTTTAATTTCTATTTACGATAAATATAAACAAGTAAATCCACATTATGTATATGTGTTCTGTTTGAATTATTTATATTACAGTATATGACATTACTATGATTCACAGTTTCACACAACAGTGTAGATATTTAACAAAGAAAAATATGCTTTTTAAACAGCGCGGGGAATGTGTGCCCAAAGCGAGAGAGCCAACTAGTGGAATACTAGCTTTGAAAGCACCCCATTCCCTCCCCATCTCCTCTTACTGTGGAATTTAAAATTATCCCCAATAACACCTTTAACAATGCTCTCCACTACATCAAAAAATAAGCACTGACAAGAAGTCTACACATGGTGACCCTGTGCATCCTGGGTGGAGGGGCTGCGGCATTCATTCGGAAACCAAACCTCCTCTCACTTCCCTGTACTTTGCCATTGAAAGAACCCTGGTCAGACCCTGATACGGCACTGTCTACCACAACAGGGCACTGGATCCCTACATGGTGTATGTACTGTACTGCATTACACCTGCATAAGATAAAATAACTAAAATAGACCAAACCAAACTTTCCTTTCCATAACTTCATTTTAAAAGGCTTTGCAGTGATGGGAACACACACAATGGCAAGAGCGCTATTGCATACGAACATCCCTCACCTCCCTCTCTATCTCCCAAAACATGATAGAAGACTCTGAGATAAGAGTAACTTTAGCCTCCAGTGCACTATCTTCACTAAAATGAAAAATGAAAAAAATATGGTGACAGTACAAATAACCTGGCACTAGATATGGCCTAATCTCTTACACTAACACACCTTAACCTTAAACACAGACATATTCACATCTAACTCTGAATAACCTAATCTTACCCTAATTCAGACTAATATTACTAACCCAAACATATTAACCTAACCTAACCCAGCCCAACTCAATCCAACCTACCCTACTCTACCCTGATCTCACCTACCCTACCCTAACCTATCCTATCCTAACCTAATTTCACCTATCCTATCCTAACCTAATTTCACCTATCCTATCCTAACCTAATTTCACCTACCCTACCCTAACCCACATTAACTTTATCCAACATACCTATCCTAACCCAAATTTGCCAATACGGTGCTAAATCCAACCTGATACAGATCCCTAACCCCTTTCAACTTTCATTCTTCAATCCTTCAACCCCAAACCTCCATCTCAACCTTGTCTCCCCCTCTACCTCACTCATATACACTCTCCTAGTCAGTCCCTCATTCTCCATCTCAGCCTTGGTCTCTCCTTCTACCTCATTAACAATCTTCTAGTCAGACTCTCATTCTCTCCATTTCAACCTTAGTATCCCCCTCTGCCTCATTCACATACACTCCTAGTCAGTCTCTCATCTTTCCACCTCAACCTTGGTCTTCCCCTCTACCTCATTCAAATACTCTCTCTTAATCACTCTCACTCTCCATCTCAACCTTGGTCTCTCTAATGCACTCACATACTCTCTCCTAGTCAGTCTCTCATTCTCTCTATCTCAACCTTGGTCTCCCTCTCTAACTCACTCACATACACTCTCCTAGTCAGTCTCTCATTCTCTCTCTAACTCACTCACCTACACTCTCCTAGTTAGTCTCTCATTCTCCACCTCAACCTTGGTCTCCCCCTCTACCTCACTCAAATACACTCTCTTAATCAGCCTCTCATTCTCTCTATCTCAACCTTGATCTTCCTCCCTAACTCACTCACATACACTCTCCTAGTCAGTCTCTCATTCTCTCCAACTCAATCTTCTCTTCCACCTCACTCACATACACTCTCCTTGTCAGTCACTCATTCTCTCCACCTCACTCACATACACTCTCCTAGTCAGTCTCTCATTCTCCATCTCTTTGGTCTCCCTCTCTACCTCACTCACACACTCTCCTAGTCAGTTTCTCACTCTCTCCTTCTCAATCTTGGTCTCCCCCTCTGCCTCACTCACATACACTCTCCCAGTCAGTCATTCCATCTCAACATTTGTCTCTCCTTCCACACACTTACACTCTCCTAGTCAGTTTCTCATTCTCCATTCTCTCCAAGTACCTCTCCTATCACATTCCAACACATCCACACCATTACTAAAATATCAAATGTTTGCTGAGAACAGTATTTTGAAATTTTGACGCTCAGGGTGCTATGGCACCTGAAAGAGATGCTAGAGTTATCCTGGGCATTAAAGGGGTAATGGAGGCAGTATTAACATAATCTTGCTCCTATGACTCACTCTCATTCACTTGCTGGCGCTAATGCATGAAGCAACTTTGAAAAGGCACTTGTGATGTAGGGATAAATTTATGTACCGGGTATCTGATCTCTCCAGCTAAGTTCTATCAATCTATCTATCTATCCACCTATCTGTCTATCTATCCAGCTACCTATCTATCTATCTATAACACATGGTTCAATTTCAAAAGGCCACTTGTAATGAAAGGATAAATTTAAGTTTATGATCTCTCCAGTTGTTGTATCTATCTATCTATCCACCTATTTATCTATCTATTGAACACATGGTTCAATTTCAAAAGGCAACTTGTAGTGAATGGATAAATTTTTATTGCATATCTGATCTCTCTAGTTAAGCTATATCTATGTCTATCCACCTATTTATCTATCTATCGAACACATGGTTCAATTTCAAAAGGCAACTTGTTGTGAATGGATAAATTTTGATTGTATATCTGATCTCTCTAGTTAAGCTATACCTATGTCTATCCACCCATCTATCTATCCATCAATCTATCAATTACTTTTTTATCTAATTTAGCTGAAAACTCTGCTAGGACACACCAAGAGCTATGTTTTACAAAGATATTCCCATGTTTAGTGGGTTAATGAAGGCTCTATCAAACCCTTTCTATTTCAAAAGTGTACACAATGCTGAAAATTTTAAAAAACGTGTAACAAATGCAAGAATTACCTTTCTGAAAGTTATTCCTGACCTCAGTTGATTTTTGAGGGCTATGTCTCACAGCTCCAGTTCAAAAATTCAATCTTAACCTGAGAACTATTAAAAAATGGCTAAAATCAAATTAAAAATAAAATTCCTATGTAAAGCGTGTTCATGAAGGCTTTGTTGTAGCCCTCACATTTCAAAAAATCTATTCTAAGCTGAATTTAGTATTAGCATATGGTAGGAGTAACATGAACAAGACATCCATCGTCCTAATTACTTATATACTCGCTCATTCTCATCCAAGGAATCACACACACTATTCCCATCCCACAATTCCCAGTCAAGGAATTACACACACTATTCCCATTCCACAATTCCCAGTCAAGGAATCACACACACTATTCCCTTCCCCACACCTAACTTTATGATTATTATGAATATCCATCATCATCATCATCATCGCCATCATCATCATCATCATCACCATTATTATTATTATTATTGTTATTATTATTAACCTGACTGTCTTTTTCCCAGCTGTAAAATACAATAAATAACCATAATATCTAGACCACAACACTCTTTTTACTCTAACTTGGCCTAAAACTGCCATCTCTCCATCTTGAATGCTGGGTTAAATGCAAGATTAGCAAAAGAATATAAAGCTAGTCATGAAGAAGTGCTATGGAAGGCCTGAACAGATACAATATTATCTTTCTCAGCCATTGAGCTATGTGAAAAATGCTGAAAAAAAAAGATGAAAAACTGGGCCAAGTTAAAATAAAATGAGTATATAACCTTAGGACAAAATTTCCAGAGATGAACATACTTTTACACCATTAACATCATCATCATCATCATCACTACCATCATCACCATGACTAACATCATTAACATCGTCATCATCATCATCATTGACATCATCATCATCATCGCCATCAACATCATCATCATCACAACCACCACCACCACCACCACACCATCTTCACTAACATCATCACCATCCTCCTCCTCCTCCTCCTCCTCCTCCTCCTCCTCCTCCTCATCATCATCATCATCATCATCATCATCACCACCACCACCATCTTTACTATAATCATCATCATCATCTCATGTATGGATGTAGCAAAGAGGCCCACCCACACAATCAGAGAAGTGTGGTGAACTGAAGTACCATCCACTCATTTGATACAGTTTTTATAGTATGTTTCATGTACCCTGACAAAAACCTGTAACCCCTTAAAGCTCAGTTGACGGCCAAGGTTAGTTAAGGAAGCTCCCTAACACCTCTTCCTTAGTGATTTACCTTTTAATATGGCAGATCAGTATCAAATTGTGTGTTATTCTGAAAATAGTGGTATAAGAATTATTTAATTACACAGAAGAGGATGCTAAGGAGGAATAAACAAAATAAATCACTTAGGATGAGTTGTTATGGTGGTATTAGAATGATTTAACTGACACAGAAAAGGATAGTAAAGAGTATTAAAATAAATCACTCAGGAAAAGGTGTTAGGGTGGTATTAAAATCAAATGACACAAAAGAGGATAGTATGGAGTAATAAGCAAAATAATTTACTTAGGAAGAGGTGTTAGGGAGCTTCCCTAACTGATCAGAATACAGGCCATAGTGTCATCAGACTGGAGGGTTATTCTGACTAGTAACCAGGGAGACTCATTCCTACCATGCTTCAAAATGACATAGAGTACCTAATGACAGTATGGATGAGCTGTGAGAGAGAGAGAGAGAGAGAGAGAGAGAGAGAGAGAGAGAGAGAGAGAGAGAGAGAGAGAGAGAGAGAGAGAGAGAG
>JAGKTI010029686.1:0-12597 GCA_018397915.1 Birgus latro
GAAGTTGGGTGGGATGAAGTTGGGTGGGATGATGTTGGGTGGGATGATGTTGGGTGGGATGAAGTTGAGTGGGATGAAGTTGAGTGGGATGAAGGTGAGTGAATGAGGGACGTGGGCGGGTTAGTGTGTTAGTACCTGAGCATGAGGCCACTGGGGCGGGGTTGACGGTGAGGGTGGAGCCCGTGTTAGTGGGGCGCGGGTGTCGCCGGTGGAGGGAGGTGGCGCTGCCGGACCCCGAGGAGGCCGCAGAGCCACCAAGGTCGCGGCCCAGGTCACGACCCAGGTCACGCTCCATGGACCCGTGTGTGCTGCGGCGCCCGCCCAGGTCGCCCGCCTGCTTCAGTACCTGGTATATCAGGTCCACCTCCTCCGCCTTGCCTGTCTTGTCTATAATAACAACAAGCCACGTGTAAACCCGCTGCCCGATGACACTGTTTACACTACCTGTACTGTACAAGGCTGTGGCCAGAGCTGTCTACCTGGTGACCCTTGATACCTTACTGATATCACTGCCACTCAGCCTTAAGATACCTCATTCCGTCATCATTAACCCTATCCCTGTATGAAACTGGTAACAAAATTGTGTAGCCATTCTTTAACCCATCATGTCGTGAGAATAACCTTAGCTAGAATTACAGCGGATATACTGTTGTAATATTAATTTTTTACAAATGTTTATATATTGCATTTGGATTTGATTAAAATGTACAACTTACTCCCCCTCCCATAAAAAAAAAAAGGATTAAGCATATGGCACTCTCTAATCTTTACTTCATCTATTCCATCTTGGGATTCATGCCCTCCGGACAAAGGTACTATGCTTCCGTTACAAAACAGACACCCACTCCCCAGGAGAGCTGCCGAGAAAGGAAATAAACATATAGTCTCCAAACACAATCCATCATTATCCTCTACAACTTTTCCCACTGATTAAATAAAAGGTCACCAATTAGAGAACTCTGACCTATCTTCACCTGACTTCCTTTCTCACCGTCCTCCAGCCTCTCAGTCCCTGCACATGACTTGTTTTTCTTGTTTTAATGACAGGGGGCTGACTGGGGGTTGGGTGGAGGTCTCTGCTCGGCCCAACAACAGTTACTGTATGTCACCGAGGGCTTGTTATTGAGGTTATTAGCAGGGGATATCTAAGTTTGTAGCTATACGAGTTATGACTTAGATGAGATTTTCAAGGCATTAATGATTATCCGTTAACAGTTAGTGGCAAATTACTTATGGGTGCTTTGTTATGTTATTATGATATGTCAAAGTTGTTGCTCTGTACTGTAATGCGTTAAGATAAGGGAAAACTTTTTCCGTGTGTGGCAGTGTATGAGAAACTAGGGTGGCTATGGTAATGGATATATTTTATAACTAGGGGGACGTCTTTGTGACTGTATATGTCTGAATATAGGGTAATGTGACGATAGTTGTTGTCTGTGGTCAGTGTTTTATCAAATAGTTTGGCAGTAACTCATATCAGTAACCATCCGTTACAAGTTTAGAAATCAATTACCCATGTAGGTTAAAGCGGTATTTTAGCAGCAGCTGGCATTTCCTGCTATGATGTTACAGATCAAGAGACATGTTAGCAAAGTTATCTGTGGGTATACCGTAGGTTCAGAGGGGCACTGTGTTTAGTGATGAAAAGATGGGAAGTGGAACTGGGGTCAGATCTTGTCGCTCTTACAGAATTGGCAGGTTTTTGACAGTACAGCACTGGAGAATGGATTTTCTGCTGAACGACGAAATATATTGCCATAAAAAAACACTCATAATGAAAAAAAATATCTATATACAGTTTTTGCTCTCCAGTAATTCTTTTTTCCGTTTCATTTCATTTTTTTTTTTTTTTACGAACGAGCTTCACACAGACTAATTTCCATCGAACTGTTCACTACACTTAGCAGTCACACACGGATCAGCGTCACAAGACCAGATCGCATTCGAGCCACGCAAGGCAGCCAATAGCTGAGTACACATCAGCCAAGGATATGTCCTCAGAGGTATGTCTAAGGGCAACTGTACTATTTACCACACCATGGACGTATATTTCCAAACAAAACTGACGATCAGATCCCTGTCGTAACTCTAAGATTTGCTTTTGCGGGGGGGATCAAAAAAAAAAAAAAAAGAAAACAAAAAGAGAATGCAGAATTAATCTTTTCTTGTCTCCTGCCGTTTTCTTCTTGGAAAAACAAATCCTGGTTAACTACGAGAGGATAATTATCATAAAGTATTTTGTGCATCTCAGAACCTCGTCAAACTGAAGTTGGAAGTATTCTGATGCAAACTGTCCGATCGTGTAGGCCTAGGTAAATGTTAGACAGGCATCCGGTTTCATAAGGGTCTCATATAAGCTCAGGACGACCTGTCCCGCCGCCTGAATGCGGCCTGTACAGGCAGCCTCGGCCAAGGATGAGAGTCCTGGCCTAAACAGGTCAAACACGCTCAGTTTTGCCTGAGCAGGCCATTTTATGCCTCCCTGTTATCATTCCATTTCTAAATGTTACCTACATTATGTCTGTCACTGAAAAACGAAATGTTCAGAACCAAATCCAACGAAACCGGATGTTCCTCCTCCAACGGTCAAAGAAATCTGCATCAGAATGAGTCCGATTCTAATCTAAGTGTGGCGAGGCCCTGCATTCCTGATTCGGCTCGGTGAAGGGTGGTGGCTAGCATGCTGGGCTGGGGTAAGACTAGTTCTGTTCCCTACCTTGTACCATCTTAACTCAGGGTGGTACACGGGGTGACATTCTCGTCCAGTTAAAAAGCCCTGCAGCATCTCTCCCTCTGGTTTATTTCAGCGTATGGCACATTAATGTTCTCTTGTATATTGTCCATGCATTCTTTGTCGACACAGAAAGGACGTGAAAAACATACAAGCGATTATTAATGCGTATTACACTAAATGAGCAATCAGAGAAGAGTTGCTTGAAGACCTATTAAGACGACGAGACCTCAGCTCCATGACTCATCACTGCCTTGGTGGCCTGGCCTAATGTCACCAGAAGCTAGTAATATTCTTTAAGGCATGATCAGGTTCTGTTAATGTAGCCTATAGAGGTAACTGGGAATCAATGATGTGAACAGATGTTAGTGTGCACATACTCCAGAACTGTTACAATCTAGACTATGGACACGATACAACACGCACTATCTAGAGCACAGTCACTTACGAGCCTCATGAGTACTAGGATCTAAACTACCAACAACCAGATGCATCAAGAGACCGGCTGGAGTACCATACAGCTACACTCGTAATCTAGATCTGTATTCGAGTATTTGTGTACGATATAGGACTCATTAAGGATCCTTTTTGGCTCCCTAGTGGAACTTGGACTCAGATCTCCCTGTGCCATAAAAAAATGTAATGTACCTATGTGGCTTTCAGAGGCGGAACTGGTAGAGGGCGGCTCAGCGCCTCGCCTTGCCGGCTGGCTGGCGATTAATGAGCTGAAGCTGACATTGGGGTCCGCTGCAAAAGACGGAGCTGGGGTTATTCCTGGTGTTCATACTTTGTCCTCAACTCTTATCTTTGCCTCCTTAACAAAGCAATAAAACTGGACTTACCAGTTCGTCACACCTTGACTCCAGGACAAGAGAATATGTTTTGTCCATACGATAAGACAGGAACTAAGAATAAGCCAACAGTGACCTTTACAATATGGCAGGTTGGTAAAATGTCTTTGCTTTCTTCATCTTCAGATTACCTGAACAATGAACAAATTTAGTACAACATTAGTCCATCCTAATAATAAAAATATTAGGAATAAAATGCAGGGGTTTCAATCATTCACATAAATGTCGAGAACACAGGAAAAAAAAGTGACCTGATTTCAAATCAGCGGTAAGTGCGACTAGGTATCTAGAATTTTTAGTGTAGTTTATGAAATAGTGTTGCATAATGTTCACAGTTTTTTGAGTCCAATACTCTGTTAAAATATAAAATATTTATGTCAATAATCCATACCCATAAAAACATGGCTTGTGTTGCATCCTTTCATCTTAGGTTCAAATTTAAGATCGATAAAACAGAATACAGGTAAATACTAAGGAAGGAGTCAGCGGTAGGAGCCCCGGCCGATAAGCATTAGCGTTGTGTTACAGCGTATAATGATAAATGATAAATAAATAAATAAGTGGTTATTTGCATGTTCACACCAGAGGAACAACATGTCTGCTCAGCCAGCGGGTCTAAACTCACTGGCACTTCTAAATGGGCACCTGCACGGCACCTGCACCATGCCACCTTTACCACAATAGCATCTGCAAACACCTGCCTCATACCATCATATCAATTGCAACACATTACTGCACCATCATAAAAACTGCACCGCAAAATTACTTCGCCAACATAACCATGCACCACAATATTATTTCACTATAACACCTGCACCACAGTGACATCGACATAACCATAACACCTGCACGACAACATTATTTCACCATTATAACTCCTTTAACACAGCATTACGTCGCCACCATAACACTTACACCACAATATTATTTCATCATAACACTGTATCACCATTACACCTGCACCACAACGTTATTTCACCATCATAACACATGCACCATAACATTAGGCAACTGAAAACACTATCATACAACTCCTGCAACAACCGCCGACCTTAACACAGCAGGCACCATAACGATAAATACAAACATACTTTTTATATTCAACTCCATAAACACAGCAGAACCCCATTATGGCACCGAAGAGCACCACAATTACTAACACACTATTCCTGCAACAATTCCTCACCATAAACCTACAGGCACCACAAAGCACCATCATATAACTTTTTCACAACCCCCCTCCTCCCCCCCCAAAAAAAAAATAAAAACTCTCCACAACTCAAAAATGTCATCCCACGCACCACATTCTCCACCCTAACGACGCCGTAATACAAAAAAAATCTCCACTTCAATCACACCACAGTCTTCACTACAGTAATACCCAAAAGCGTCAAAATCTCCATCTTAATGGTCCCAATTAGCACCACAATCTCCACCATCACTGCGCCATAAACTACAGAATCTCCACCATAAAAGGGCACCATAATAGCCCCTTCCTCCTTAAAGTCACAGTCTCCATCATTCTCCTTGTCCTCCTCCCCAGTCTCTGTGGGCTTGGTCAACTGTCTTCACCGCAGTAGCACCATACTAACACTTCATCACCACCATAATAACACCATACATCACCGTCATATAAGCCCTGACACAACCTTCACCATAATTTTCCAGGTACCACAAAACTTCACCATCAAACAATATTTATCAAAGCCCCCAAATTATGGCATTAACTTCCAAAGAGCCACAATCTCTCCCTTAAAAGCATCAATCCCCACCACAGCCTCCACGAAAATCACCACATCTCCTCCCCGGTTTCTATGTGTTTGGTTTTAATTCACCGTAATAGCACCAATATAACACGCCAATAAACATAAGCATCACAAACACCATTACGTAACTCCCACAACCCGAAAATCGCGGCTGAGTACCAAAAACACCAAAATCTCTACCATAAGCACATCATAAGCAAGCAATTCCCCGCCATAAAAGCCCCACTATCCGCCCCCAAATACCCCAGTCCCGCTCATACTCACTGTCCTCCTCCCCGGGCTCTATGTGCTTGGTCTCTATCTCTGAGGTGGATCGCTGACGCCGCAGGAGCCGCGACTTGGGCTGGCACTTGGATACCTGGCTCATGCAGTCGGCGTGCACGTTCACTTTGCATAACCGGCACTTGAGGCCCTGGCGAGAGTGGCCTGTGGGGGAGAAACGAGGTTTAGTACACAACAGCGTGGATTTGCATACTGAATGACACAAATAGGGTTGAATATAGGGTTCATATAGAGTGACCCGTAGGGAAAAATTGTCGAGTGACGCGGGGTTGCGAGGATTTGTGTGCGGAGCTGTATATGGAGTGGCCTTTGTAGATGAAAGGGCAGGATTAGGTGGGGCTTCGTTGATTGACTATGAGCTGCGTAGATTTGCTTATAGAGCTGCATACGGAGTGATGTATAAAGGAGGGAGAAGGAGGAAGGGCTGAGTTAGGTATGAAGCTGCGTTGAGTTGCGTACAGAGTGACCTGAAGGGATGGTCAGAGGAGGAAGGGCTGAATTAGGTAGAGGGTTGCGAAGGCTGGCTGAGAAATTAGTAGATGTGCTAATAGTTGCGTACATTTATAACCTGTACAGTGTCGTAGATTCGTGAGGCGTTGTAGAGCTGCGTCCAACTGCAAACTGTGTAGAGTCTTAAAAATCCTTCAAGAGCTGCAAACAGTTGCACAGATTTTCAAGTTGTTCGTAGACTGGGTATGAACTGTGCAGTGTTCCGTCGGTTTGAGTACAATTGGGTAAATTCATAACTTACCCATAGTTGCATAAATTACCAGATGTTGCACACAATTGCACAAAGCTACACAGATACATTAACATATATACTGTATAGCTGTATAATACTCAGTGTACTTCAGTATGCGGGGATAATTCATCCGCTTAAATAACCATGGCACTATGAAACAAGATACAGCGTACCACGAACTTTCGAAGAGGACCAATGAATTTTATGTACTGCTACCAAAAGTACCACAATTAAAATTAGCGTCATAAAGGTACACAGATTCCATTGTTCCATTAGTTACACATAGATATAGGCCTATGCGAGTAGACAGAAAAACACAATAGGTCTTAGGATTCCAGCGAAATGATTTGATCTTGTAACTACGAGCAAATGTTATTTTATCATCACAGAATTAGTAGAAACGGGGTGTGTCAAAAGAAAGAAGTGTGTCAACAGGGTGTCAAAAAAGAGAAATGTGTTAAACTCGTGTGCCAAGAGACAGAATTGTCAAGTGAGAGAAGATCAGTGAAGTGTCAAGGGAGAGGTGTGTAGAGGGAGAGAAGTGTGTAAAGGGGGTGGAATGTATAAAGGGAGAGAAGTGTGTAGAGGGAGAGAAGTGTGTAGAGGGAGAGAAGTGTGTAAAACGAGAGAAGTGTGTAAAGGAAGACAGTGTATCAAGGGACAGAAATGTATCAAGGAGATTTGACAAAGAGGAATGTGGCAGAGAGAAACTTAACAAACAGGAGTGAGGAAGAGAAATGTGGCAGAGGTGTGGCAAAGCGAAATGTGTTAGAGAGAAAAATGGTGGAGAGGGAAGTGTGGCAAAGAAAACCATGACAGAGAAATGCAAAAAAAAGTGTGGCAAAGAGGAGTATTGCAAAGAAATGAGAGAGAGGTAGCAGAGAATTGTGGCAGAGAGAAATGTAGCAGCGAGATGTGTAACAAAGAAAAGTGTGGCACAGAAGTATGGCCAAGAGAAGTGTGGCAAAGAGCGTAACAAAGAAAAGTGTGGCAGAGAGAAGTGCTGCAAATGAGAACTATGAGAGAGGTGTACTAGAGATGTGCGGGGCAGAGAAGGGTAGCAGTGAGAAACGTTGCAGAGAAAAGTGTGGTAAAGAAATAAGTAGCAGGGATAAAGTCTGAAAGAGTGAAGTGTGGCCGAATGTAGCAAAGAGAATTGTAGCAAAGTACTGTGACAAGGAATACTGTGGCAGAGAGAAGTGTGACGGAGAAGTGTGGTAGACAAAAGTGAATGAAGTGTGACAAAGTGGTGTGGCAGAGAAGTGTGGCAAAAAAAAGTGTGGTAGAGAGAATGATAAACGAAATATGTGGTAGAGAAAAAGTGGCAAAAATGTAGCAAACGACCTAAAACGAAGAAAAATGCGGCACAGATAAATGTGACAAAATGTAGTGACTAATATGACAAAGAAAAGTATGGGCAAGAGAAATGCGGTGGAAACTGGCAGAAAGAAATGAGGCGAAAGAGATATGTGGCAGGATTTTATGACACCGATAAAACTAGAAATACTGTGAGCAAGTGGCCCGATTTGTCAAGAAAATGCACCAGGGTAGGAAGCTATAAAAGTGAATTACAGGGTGCTAGAAAAGTCGCTGTGAAGCAGAAGACACTACCACGCCTCATTAACGCATCGCTCATTGCCACACCTCACACCGCCACGTCACGTACTGCCACGCCTCACACTGCCACATCACGTACTGCCACACTTCACACAGTCACATCACGTACTGCCACACCTCACACAGCCACATCACGTATTGCCACGCCTCATGCTGCCACATCACGTACTGCTACATTTCACACCGCCACATCACGTACTGCCACACTTCACACTGTCACATCACGTACTGCCACACTTCATATTGCCACATCACGTACTGCCCCACCTCGCAGTCTCACCCACACCTGTCAGTGCCACACATCACACTGCCATACTTAATACACATCCCACACTGCCCCACCTCACGGTCTCACCTCACACTGCCATCCTTTATGTCCATCTCAAATACCACAACAAACTGCCACATCCTAACACACATCCCACACTGCCACACCACATATTATGCCCAATCCCTCACAACTCACACAGACAAACCACATATTACTAAACACATCACACACTTCATACAAACCCATATATCACACTGCACTGCCAAGATTGTCCTAGAGAAGAGGGTAATCATAAATTTGTTTCTAGTTTCAAAACAGGCAAATATTTTTTATTTCCCTTTGCAGGTGATTGCTGGCCATTGTTCGGGATATGAGAAAACAAATAGATTACTAGTTTACTATGTGGACAGTTGAACAGGAAATCTTTTGTGTTCAGACATTTATATCTAACAAGTCTTTTGATATGACACGACTACTTTTCTGGGACCCTACCACCTGGACCACGGAGGACTTGATCAAGCTCCTCCGAAAACAACGATAGCTAAAAACGGGTGAAAAGGTTTAGCGAGAGAGGTACAGTTAGAAAGAGAGGTACAGCTGAACATCTGAAAGGTCCTGGTAACGTAAGACTAGACGGACTGATGGAAACATTCAGAGTGTGGAAGAAGCTGTTTTGCAGATTTCCAAGAAATATGTTCTTCGTCGTTCACAACCGGTGGAAATCTCTTAGACAATACTTCACACCATAATGAAAGAACAGATGCTATGCTTTACCCATGTCGTTTGAAGATTTTTCAAAGTTAACCCCGTTCCAGTCACAGCACCAGTCTAGTCACAGCATCAGTCAAGTCACAGCACAAATCAAGTCACAGCACAATCAGTCTACTCACAGCACCAGCCTAGTCACAGCACAAATCTAGTTACAGAGCAAGTCAGTCTGTTCCCAGGTGATATTCATCAGTCACGGATGGTAACTCATTATGAACCACAGATGAAGCCAAATACCCTCCCGATGCTGAAAGTCATTACCCAGAGAACGGCAGGTCTGATTTTAACTCTCTCATGGTCGAAACAACACTAGTACTCTATTCCAGTTAACTCTGTATGATTTTTTCTTTCCTTTGATAGGGGGAAGTGTCATAGAGCTGATTGTATTATAAGGGTGCCTTTAAAACATGCTAGAATTCCTTAGATTATTATTAGTATATACTCCATTACAGTGGTTAGAAGGTTTGGGATGATGAAGATAATGATGATAACGACGATGAAGATGATGATGATGATAACGACGACGAAGATGATGATGATGATGATGATGATGATTGTGATGATTTACAGAGCCAGACAAAAATGGCACAAAAAATAAGACGCACCAAGGTCCTATGCGTGTATTTAGAACAAGCATTGGTCAGATTGGGAAGGAGGGAGGGAGAGGCTTGGGGAAATTTCTGTCACGGCTACTACAGGTGAACTCCGTAACCAGGTGTCATATAGTATACAGACAGATACATACACTGAAAAGTAGTTCTTTTACCTTAACTTGGCCCACATTTTTCGTCTTTTTGTAGCTTCCTCCTCGTAGCTCATTGGCAGAATAAGACAGTATTACCCCGCCACATGCTTTCCACGGCACTCTTCGTGGCTTGCTTCGTTTTCTAGGTTGAATTTCTACTTGTACATCAGCATTTAATATAGATAGATGGCAGCTTTAGGTCAAGTTAGTGTAAAGAAATGGGAGTGCAAAAGAATGACGAAGAGTGAAGGATCATTTGTTAAAGGAATATGTTCAACAGCCGTGTTCTCAAAGGGGTTAGGAGGCTCCCACTAACCCCCATAATACAATGACTTCTTTTATATATACTCCTGCTGCCACTTGGGGACTTAATTCCGCTCAGAAGACATCCTCTCATACCGAAAAAGGTTAATTACAAGCACTGGTGCATTTCTTTGAACCAGCCAAAGAAATGAAGCTATGATTTTCCCCGCCACTGCTTGGAAAACTGTTCGGCCGCGCATGTCTGATGGCCTGTGGAATTATTGCTGCCCTCAAGTCGGCGTCCTCTAGAGCAATTTTTCTACATTCCTTCTAAGTGAAGAAAAGTGTTCAAGACCAGATTATCCCACACACTGTTATATTTCTTTTCCGTCCCCCTCCCCACGTATGAAACTTAAAATCTCATTCCATCAGGTACAAAAATCTGTATAAAACAAGGATTTCCTTTTCATGAGATTTTTGCATTTTTACGCTGATGAACATCCAATCACAAATTTTCATTGCTCTTCTGCATGGGTGGTTTTGACTCGTGTGCGCTAGCAAAAGTACAGTAATAACACACGTACAATTCAAAACATAGCCAACAAGATAAATGAATAACATAATTAGCAGTTTGTTAACTTCTTCAACTCGAGAAAAGCCCCTTTCATTTTCTTTAGCAGATTAATATATTCAACCACTGACACCCTCTTCCTATCTGGTGGTGACAGGATTTATGAGGGCTAGATATCACCCTTTCACCTTTAAAAGTCCCTGCTAAATTGATAAAAATCGTCTGGAGATAACAAGAATGATATGAAAACTACGTCGCCGTGGTTAATGGATATTATAGAGGTGAAAGTCTGGGAGAGGTATCTGAGAACAGTTCGACAACCCAAAGTAGCTTTCATTAATAAAGAAAAAAGAAAAAGAAAAGTTATAGCCACTGTCCATATTCATCTGATACCAGCCAACATTGACCTCTGGCTAGATACAGTGACGTAAAAGAATGGAGACCATATATTTCTCCTAACTCCTACAGCACGAAGACGTCATACATATCCTATTCCTCCCACCAACTGACAAGTTTTTAAATCTTTGTAAAGATATCTTTCCTTACAACAAACTAGGTCTTTTTATATTTTATTCTTCCTATCACTCCGCCGTTTATTTTAGCTCAGAAAGTCCCTATCTCACTGTTTAGGCTAAAATCTGCAGGATGTTTTTTTATAAACATACGATGGCGATGCTATCAGTTATACTTGTGGTAAGGGGGAGTGTTGTGTGGAAGAGAGGAGAGTGAGGTATGGGAGTACGATAAGAGGATACGCTGGTGGAGAACGATAGGAAGGATGAAGCAGAGTGGTGTAAGGGGACAGGAGGAGCGGTGTAGATGAAAAAAGGTGGTGCAGGTGACAGGAGGGATGGTGTAGGGGACAGGAAGAATGGTGTAATTGACAAAGGTGGAGGGGGGGTGTAAGGTGAGGTAGGTGAGATGAGGTAGGTGACAGGAAACGGAGCAGGTAATATAGCATGGCGTAGGAGAAAGGATGGGTGGTGTAGGTGGTGCTGGGGGCAGGAAGAGTGGTGTAGAATTGTGCAGGGAACAGAAGGGGCGGCGTTGGGGACAGGAAGGGCGATGTCGACTGGCGGTGGAAACAAGAGGAGTGGTATGGGGATGAAGGGGTGGTGTAAGGTGGCGTAGGGGATAGGAGAGATGGTTCTGGGTGACAGGAGGGATGGTATTTAGGACATTAGGAGTGGTATAGGAGGTACTAGGGAAGGTGTAGTAGGAAAGAGAAGAAAATGGTGATCCAAGAAACGAAGAAGCTGAAGTAAAGGGAACAGGAGGGGTGGTAGTATAGAGTCAGTGGCTCTATAGACAAAGAGAAGGCAGCTCGTCTGGTATTCACATCAGCAACATTTCATTAGCTGTGATAATTGGCTAACGCCGGGCTACGCGTCTCAGCTCCTGACCAGAATAAAGGGATGGATTGAGGTGCCCGTCCCAGCTCCTCTGTTTCTCCTTCACCTATTTCTCTTCTGTTTTCCTTCACGGTTTGTCTTTCATCTACTGCATTTCTTTCTTTTTTTCTTTGTCTTTCTCTTCACCTATGACTCTTTTTTTTTTTCTTGCACTGTTTGTCTTTCATCCGTGGTTCTTCTTTTTCCCTTCACTGTTACTATTTCGTCTACGACTCTCTTTCACTCTGTCTTTCATCTATGGTTCTTTTTCGCTTCACTGTTACCCTTTCATCTATGCCTCCTCTGTTTCCCCTCACTGTTTATCTTTTATCTGTATATCTTTTTCACCCTCACTTTTTTTTTATTTTATTCATCTATGCCTCTTCTTCTTACCCTGCAACTGACAAAGTCAGAGGAGGGTATTGGTATCACTGGTGTCCATTTGTAGAGTTGGGCGGCTGGACGGCTGGACGGGCGTAGATATTTCGTCTCCGGATCAAATCTCAGAACGTATTAACTGTGGAGTCATGAAATCTCACATAATTATGTGTCTTATAGTGAACTGGTGCCTTTTGATAGGTAGAATGCTGTGTCTTAAGTAGCTTTCTTTTTTAAATAA
>JAGKTI010029687.1:1965-12596 GCA_018397915.1 Birgus latro
AATAACAGGCTCTTGGCTGAACCAAACTCCTAGCTAGCACAACGGATTTAAGGAGTGATGCCAAAGCTGGCCTAAGTACCGGCCGTGATTTAATTCAAAAGTTGTGCTAACGTAAAGTAGCAAAACTGTATTAAATAATAGAGTGGAGTAATCAAACACAATTAATATACTTTAAAAAGCTCAAGAAAAGAACTGTGAATTTATTAATTACAAAGAAATGAATTTACGTTACATGAAATTCAAATCAAATGAGAGAAATGCACTCACTCACTCAGACACTCAGATAACGGCTAAATATTTCAAAAAGCTTAGCCTAGGAAAAAGCCAGAAAATACTGATCGGTATGGATGAGACTGTACTGTAGTCGATCACCAACAAGGGTGGGAGTTAGGGAAGACACGCCGATTCAAGCCGAGATCTGAAATAAAGAATTCACTCGAGCCTCTAGAGGTGTATGACCCAATCGTTCCGTGACCAAGAACAGACTGATTTGAATACGTGACGTGGTGCGGGTGGAGGCTCGCGCACATGCGCTAATGGGCCCGGAGCAAAGCCTGACAACTAAAAATTATCGTATATATTAATTTGCTCCTCAAAAAATCACTGGATGTCACGATTTAACTTAACGTGATTTTAAAATGAAGAAAATTCGTGACAAGTGGCACCTGTCGGTCCACGAATAATTTGCGTACCCCAGGGGGTCGCTTCTCTGTCACCAATGAACTCCTGAATATTCAGTAGAAAAAGTGCTCCAGTCAACCTCCTGCCTGAATGATAACATGGTCGTCTCACCTGGACAAACGTATACTCTCGCTGCTAAGATCGTCAAAGGGGCGCTTCACAAGCATTCAACCCACTATCACATTTACGCTCTCCATTCATACTTCCTTGTGCTTAGAACTCTCCACCTAGTAACTGACAAGCGCCTGTCAGGTCCTGAAGTCACTGTTACACCCTAGGCCGTGCTGACTTTAGAGTGAGAGGATACCGGTTACCCCTTGAATTAAAGCGACATAATTTTTCCACTGAACTGGGCTACGCCAATGACACACACGCCGATTAACCACAAACACGAGATTAAACTCCCTCTGAACTCGCAAACTACCGCACTCAATAGTCAGACGGTCCGACCAGCACACACTTCCCTATCCAGCACTTAACTAAATATTACCATAACCATCTTATCAACATTTCATCACACTACAACACTTTAACATTCTAAAAAAAAAAAAAATCACTGGGTAGGACATCTCTCACAGGGCGGCAGTTACTTCTCCATGACATTGGGATCAGGCTCAAGGGATTCTTCCGGGGGTTTGAAAAGCCACTCTCCTCCTCCATAACAGGGCCCTACCCATCCTGGGGCTCCCTGCATCTCCTTCCCCACGCACGCCACTTCACCTACGCCCGCACGCCCGTCCAACAGCTCCACCACGAGTTCCCAATGCACCTCATGCGCCATGATTCTCCTCCTTTTCGCCTCCATTTTCTCAGATGACACCAAGAGATGTGTCACAGTTTGCCACATACTGCCCTAGCTTGTCTGTGAGGTGTGTGTGGATGTTTTATTGTAAGGGGGAAAGTACCCACTGAATAAGCTATGATGGTCCACACTATGAGAATTTTCAATAACACTTTTATAACTGTGAGAATATACCGATCAATTTTCGGTTTTATTACTATAATGAAAAATTTTACCTTCCAGGAGTTCTCAATATAAGATCAAGTGGGCCTCTAGCATGTTATTACCAAATCTATCTCAATATCCCACCACATAAGCTACAGTGTAATATTGGAATTTTTTGACTACATTATAAATTAATAATTCCACCGCTTTAGCACCAGTGTAAGGGCACAGATTTTAGCGATGCCCTCAAAATGAAGAAGGTCTATCTAAATCCACTATATTCCACCAGTGTAACGGTTAGAACTTTGACTATATGAATTAATTTGATGTTTACTGATTACTGATTACTACCGAGGAAGAAATCCTAGAATTATTAAAGAAGACCTCGTAAATTGATTACCAATAGGATGAAATACCAGCAGGTAGAAGTATAATTAATATGGTATGCTGCCACCACCCAGCGAATGCCAGGAAAGAAGTTATTAGCCCCGTACAGTGAAAGAAGGGACGATGAGGCCTAGGAACAGTAATCAGGGTAGCGTGAGAAAATATGAGAGCGTGAATTTTATAGATAGTAACATACCTTGCGGGCCACTCGATCTCACAATCAACTTCCCAGAGGAATTTAGACCAAACACATAAGACAATTTAATTATCTATAATTTACTATCCTTAACTCACATAAAATAAAATTTACCTTCGAACAAGAGAGAGTAATTAGTACACAGTTATACTACAGTCTCTGGTTCCACCAGATTAACTGAGAGAATTAATGCTCTCTTCTCCACAGAGAATAAAACAAGCTGACTCATATATCACGATACAAAACTAATTAATCGAGAGAATACCACCACTGAAGTCCCTTGGGGTTTTACACTGAACAAGATGTTGATAATACTGCACACAGATGAATTTCTCGCCCGAGACATAAACTATAATTTACTATCCTTAACTCACAAAAAATAAAATTTACCTTCGAACAAGAGAAAGTAACTAGTACACAGTTATACTACAGTCTCTGGTTCCACCAGATTAACTGAGAGAATTAATCCTCTCTTCTCCACAGAGAATAAAACAAGCTGACTCACATATCACGATACAAAACTAATTAATCGAGAGAATACCACCACTGATGTCCCTTGGGCATTTACACTCAACAAGATGTTGATAATACTGCACACAGATGAATTACTCGCCCGATACATAAAATACATACATTAAGAATACACACAACTCGACCTCTTAACCCAACACGAGGTACAAAAATAAAGAGAAAAAGAATATTACACACTCTGGCGTGACTTGCATAAACCACGGTCTCAAAAGGACTCGTAGTATTTTCCCAGGCTCACAACTTGTCACCAGGGTTTACTCTAGATTTAGAATATTCACCCTAAATTTCCATGGGTTTACACACTTAGACATATCCATGTATATGATCGGTTACAAAGGAATGCTTAAATATATAATATCACAGCGCTTGCAATACCCTGTATGGTAGAAAAAACACGTTACAAAACACACTCGCTTTAACTAGAATACTTCACTTTAGGAGAAAAGGCTTTACTAAGTGGACCATACGAATACATAATCGACAACTATGTATAAGAACATGAACTAAGTGGAACTGTGTAAGGGCTTTGGCAATTAGCACTATGAGCCTTTTCATAGACGGCAACCAGACTTCATGACGCCACACCGACAACCTGTGGCTGCATCCTCTCGATATGAGATAACACCTTGAAGTGAAGGCTTGCGGCAAGGATGCTCCGTAAATCCCGCGATGTTCTGCTACGGATCTGGGTTATAGTTATTACTCTACAATTTACTTATTATACAATCATCAAGGAACTTGCAACAAGTAATTTTCTCTCTCCTATACTTAGACAAAATGACTTATGATGATTTAAATTTTGTGGCAGTAACATGGGTCTAACAGTTTAAACCGAAGTCTAAACTCACGCGTTCACTTAATTATTTCCATGCGTCGCCTTTGTCTGGCCTACGTGATCTGGCGACAGTGAAAAATAAATAAATTTTGCGGCTATCAATGACTATAATCAATTATCACACTTTACCTAAGCTCATAGACATTATCATTTAGTACAAGATGATAAACACAAACTCAACTACAAAATTCCGAGTTCAAAGGGCAAATAGAACCTATCGCAAATTTTAATCTCGAATTATTTTTATTCGCCTCCATATCAAAAACAGAACATGAATTTGCGCATCCAACACGCTCCACACAGTCTTATATGTTAATAATATTACTCTCCTGCTACACTTTAACTAAGAGCAAGCCCAAAAAAAGGAATAACAAGGTCCACTTCCCATACATTGCATCATCTAAACAGGGTCCAGAACTACACTTACACCATACATAAACTAACGTAAATTACACTTAAAATTATGGCACTACACGGGTGCATCCTCCCGAAAAAAACATTCGAACATCATAAGTCTTCATACAATACATTCTATTAAACTTCTTAGAGATATGTGTGTAGACAGGACAGACTTACCTAATTTGACTGTGAATCACTCTATGAACACCAGACTAAGACAGTGTTCTCACTGTCTGATACTCCCATAAGTGGCACCTGTCGGTCCACGAATAATTTGCGTACCCCAGGGGGTCGCTTCTTTGTCACCAATGAACTCCCGAATATTCAGTAGAAAAAGTGCTCCAGTCAACCTCCTGCCTGAATGATAACATGGTCGTCTCACCTGGACAAACCTGTACTCTCGCTGCTAGGATCATCCCAGGGGCGCTTCACATGCATTCAGCCCACTATCACATTTACGTTCTCCATTCATACTTCCTTGTGCTTCCAGCTCTCCACCTTGTAACTGACGAACGCCTCTCGTGTCATGAAGTCACTGTTACACCCTAGGCCGTGCTGAATGTAGAGTGAGAGGATACCGGTTACCCCTCAAATTAAAGCAAAATAATATTTCCACTGAACTGTGCTATGCCCATGACACACACTCCGATTAACTACTAACACGAGATTAAACTCTCTCTGAACTCGCAAACTACCACAGTCAATAGTCAGACGGTCCGACTCGCACACACTTCCCTATCCAGCACTTAACTAAATATTACCATAACCATCTTAGCAACACTTCATCACACTACAACACTTTAACACTCAAAAAAAACAAAAATCACTGGGGAGGACATCTCTCACAGGGCGGCGGTTACTCCTCCATGCCATTGGGATCAGGCCCAAGGGCTTCTTCCGAGGGTTTGAAAAGCCACTCACCTCCTCTGCAAAAGGGCGCTACCCATCCTGGGGCTCCCTGCATCTCCCACCCCACGGACGCCACTTCCCCTACGCCCGCACGCCCGTCCAACTGCACCACGAATTCCCAACGCACCTCAGGCGCCATGATTCTCCTCCTTTTCACCTCCATTTTCTCAGATGACACCGAGAGATGTGTCACAGTTTGCCACATACTGCCCTAGCTTGTCTGTGAGGCGTGTGTGGATATTTTATTGTAAGGGGGAAAGTACCCACTAAATAAGCTATGATGGTCCACACTATGAGAATTTTCAATATCACTCTTATAACTGTGAAAATATACCGATCAATTTTCGGTTTTATTACTACAATGAAAAATTTTACCTTCCAGGAGTTCTCAATATAAGATCAAGTGGGGCTCTAGCATGTTATTACCAAATCAATCTCAATATCCCACCACATAAGCCAACAGTGTAATAATGGAATTTTTTGACTACGTTATAAATTAATAATTCCACCACTTCAGCACCAGTGTAAGGGCGCAGATTTTAGGAATGCCCTCAAAATGAAGGTCTATGTAAATCCACTAAATTCCACCAGTGTAACGTTTAGAACTTTGACTGTATGAATTAATTTTATGTTTACTGATTACTGATTACTACCGAGGAAGAAATCCTAGAATTATTAAAGAAGACCTTGTAAATTGATTACCACTAGGAAGAAATACCAACACGTAGAAGTAGAATTAATTTGGTATGCTGCGACCACCCAGTGATTGCCAGGAAAGAAGTTATTAGTCCCGTACAGTGAAAGAAGGGACAATGAGGCCTTGGAACAGTAATCAGGGTAGCGTGAGAAAATATGAGAGCGTGAATTTTATAGATTGTAACATACCTTGAGGACCAGTCGATCTCACAATCAACTTCTCAGAGGAATTTAGACCAAACACATAAGAAAATTTAATTATCTATACTTTACTATCATTAACTCACATAAAATAAAATTTACCTTCGAACAAGAGAAAGTAATTAGTACACAGTTATACTACAGTCTCTGGTTCCAGCAGATTAACTGAGAGAATTAATCCTCTCTTCTCCACAGAGAATAAAACAAGCTGACTTACATGTCACGCTACAAAACTAATAAATCGAGAAAATACCACCACTGATGTCCCTTGGGCTTTTACACTCAACAAGATGTTGATAATACTGCACACAGATGAATTACTCGCCCGATACATAAAATACATATATTAAGAATACACACAACTCGACCTCTTAACCCAACACGAGGTACGAAAATTAAAAGGAAAAAAATATTACACACTCTGGCGTGACTTGCATAAACCACGGTCTCAAAAGGACTCGTAGTATTTTCCCATGCTCACAACTTGTCACCAGGGGTTACTCTAGATTTAGTATATTCACCCCTAATTTCCATGGGTTTACACACTTAGACATATCCATGTATATGATCGGTTACACAGGAATGCTTCAATATATAATATCACAGCGCTTGCAATACCCTGTATGTTAGAAAAAACACGTAACAAAACACACTCGCATAACTAGAATACTTCACTTTAGGAGAAAAGGCTTTACTAAGTGGACCATACGAATACATAATCGACAACTATGCATAAGAAAATGAACAAAGTGGAACTGTGTAAGGGCTTTGGCAATTAGCACTACGAGTCTTTTCGTAGACGGCAACTAGACTTCATGACGCCACACCGACAACCTGTGGATGTGTCCTCTCAATATGAGATAACAGCTCGAAGTGAAGGCTTGCGGCATGGATGCTCATTAAATCCCGCAATGTTCTACTACGGAACTGGCTTCAACTTATTACTCTACAGTTTACTTATTATACCATCATCAAGGAACTTGCAACAAGGAATTTTCTCTCTCCTTTACTTAGACAAAATGACTTATGATGATTTAAATTTTGTGGCAGTAACATGGGTCTACCAGTTTAAACCGAAGCCTAAACTCACGCGTTCACTTAATTATTTCCATGCGTCGCTTTTGTCTGGCCTACGTGATCTGGCGACAGTGAAAAATAAATAAATTTTGCGGCTATGAATGATTATAATCAATAATCAGACTTTACCTAAGCTCATAGACATTATCATTTAGTACAAGAAGATGATAAACACAAACTCAACTACAAAATTCCGAATTCAAAGTACAAATACAACTTATCACGAATTTTAATCTCGAATTAATTTTCTTCGATACTTTATCAAAAACAGAACATGAATTTGCGCATCCAACCCGCTCCAAAAGGTCTTACATGTTAATAATATTACTCTCCTGCTACACTTTAACTAATAACATGCCCAAAAAATGAATTACAAGGTCCACTTCCTATACATTGCATCATCTAAACAGAGTCCAGAACTACACTTACACCATACATAAACTAACGTAAATTACAGTTAAATTTATGGCACTACACGTGTGCATCCTCCAAAAAAAAAAAAAAAAATCGAACATAATAAGTCTTCATGCAATACATTCTTCTACACTTCTTAAAGACGTGTGCGGACAGGACAGACTTACCCAATTTGACTGTGAATCACTCTATGAACACCAGACTAAGACAGTGTTCTCACTATCTGATACTCCCATAAGTGGCACCTGTCGGTCCACGAATAATTTGCGTACCCCAGGGGGTCGCTTCTTTGTCACCAATGAAGTCCCGAATATTCAGTAGAAAAAGTGCTCCAGTCAACCTCATGCCTGAATGATAACATGGTCGTCTCACCTGGACAAACCTGTACTCTCGCTGCTAGGATCGTCCAAGGGGCGCATCATATGCATTCAACCCACTCTCACATTTACGCTCTCCATTCATACTTCCTTGTGCTTCCAGCTCTCCACATAGTAACTGACACGCGCCTGTCAGGTCCTGAAGTCACTGTTACACCCTAGGCCGTACTGACTGTAGAGTGAGAGGATACCGGTTACCTCTCGAATTAAAGCGACATAATATTTCCACCGAACTGGGCTACGTCCATGAAACACACTCCAAATAACCACTAACACGAGATTAAACTCTCTCTGAACTCACAAACTACCAAACTCAATAGTCAGACAGTCCTACCCGCACACACTTCCCTATCCAGCACTTAACTAAATATTACCATAACCATCTTATCAACATTTCATCACGCTACAACACTTTAATATTCCCAAAAAAAACAAAAATCACTGGGGAGGACATCTCTCACAGGGCGGCAGTTAGTCTTCCATGACATTGGGATCAGGCCCAAGGGCTTCTTCCGGGGGTTTGTAAAGCCACTCTCCTCTTCAGCAACAGGGGCGTACCCATCCTGGGGCTCCCTGCATCTCCTTCCCCACGCACGCCACTTCCCCTACGCCTGCATGCCCATCCAACAGCTCCACCACAAGTTCCCAAAGCACCTCAGGCTCCATGATTCTCCTCCTTTTCGCCTCCATTTTCTCAGATGACACCGAGAGATGTGTCACAGTTTGCCATATACTTCCCTAGCTTGTCTGTGAGGTGTGTGTGGATGTTTTATTGTAAGGGGGAAAGTATCCACTGAATAAGCTATGATGGTCCACACTATGAGAATTTTCAATAACACTATCATAACTGTGAGAATATACCGATCAATTTTCGGTTTTATTACTACAATGAAAAATTTTACCTTGCAGGAGTTCTTAATATAAGTTCAAGTGTGCATCTAGCATGTTATTACCAAATCTATCTCAATATCCCACTACATAAGCCAACAGTGCATTAATGGAATTTTTCGACTATGTTATAAATTAATAATTCCACCGCTTTAGCCCCAGTGTAAGGGTGCAGATTTTAGCGGTGCCCTCAAAATGAAGAAGGTCTATCTAAATCCACTAAATTCCACCAGTGTAACGGTTAGAACTTTGACTATATGAATCAATTTGATGTTTACTGATTACTGATTACTACCGAGGAAGAAATCCTAGAATTAATAAAGAAGACCTCGTAATTTGATTACCACTAGGAAGAAATACCAACAGGAAGAAGTAGAATTAATTTGCTATCCTGCCACCACCCAGCAATTGCCAGGAAAAAAGTTATTAGTCCCGTACAGTGAAAAAAGGGACAATGAGGCCTAGGAACAGTAATCAGGGTAGCATGAGAAAATATGAGAGCGTGAATTTTATAGACAGTAACATACCTTGCGGGCCACTCGATCTCACAATCAACTTCTCAGAGGAATTTAGACCAAACACATAAGAAAATTTAATTATCTATAATTTACTATCCTTAACTCACGTGAAATACAATTTACCTTCGAACAAGAGAAAGTAACTAGTACACAGTTATACTACAGTCTCTGGTTCCACCAGATTAACTGAGAGAATTAATCCTCTCTTCTCCACAGAGAATAAAACAAGCTGACTCACATATCACGATACAAAACTAATTAATCGAGAGAATACCACCACTGATGTCCCTTGGGCATTTACACTCAACAAGATGTTGATAATACTGCACACAGATGAATTACTCGCCCGATACATAAAATACATACATTAAGAATACACACAACTCGACGTCTTATCCCAACATGATGTACACAAATAAAGAGAAAAAGAATATTACACACTCTGGCGTGACTTGCATAAACCACGGTCACAAAAGTACTCGTAGTATTTTCCCAGGCTCACAACTTGTCACCAGGGGTTACTCTAGATTTAGTATATTCACCCATAATTTCCATGGGTTTACACACTTAGACATATCCATGTATATGATCGGTTACACAGGAATGCTTCAGTATATAATATCACAGCACTTGCAATACCCTGTATGTTAGAAAAAACACGTTACAAAACACACTCGCTTTAACTAGAATACTTCACTTTAGGAGAAAAGGCTTTACTAAGTGGACCATATAATACATAATCGACAACTATGCATTAGAAAATGAACTAAGTGGAACTGTGTAAGGGCTTTGGCAATTAGCACTACAAGTCTTTTCGTAGACGGCAACCAGACTAAATGACGCCACACTGACAACCTGTGGATGCGTCCTCACGGTATGAGATAACAGCTCGAAGTGAAGGCTTGCGGCAAGGACGCTCAGTAAATCCCGCGTTGTTCTACTACGGATCTGGCTTCTACTTATTACTCTACAGTTTACTTATTATACAATCATCAAACATCTTGCAACAAGGAATTTTCTCTCTCCTCTACTTAGACAAAATGACTTATGATGATTTAAATTTTGTGGCAGTAACATGGGTCTAACAGTTTAAACCAAAGCCTAAACTCATGCGTTCACTAAATTATTTCCATGCGTCGCCTTTGTCTGGCCTACGTGATCTGGCGACAGTGAAAAATAAATAAATTTCGCGGCTATCAATGACTATAATCAATAATCAGACTTTACCTAACCTCATAGACATTATCATTTAGTACAAGAAGATGATAAAGACAAACTCAACTACAAAATTACGAATTCAAAGTGCAAATACAACTTATCGCGAATTTTAATCCCGAATTAATTTTCTTCGCCTCTTTATCAAAAACAGAACATGAATTTGAGCGTCCAACGTGCTCCACACGGTTTTACATGTTAATAATATTACTCTCCTGCTACACTTTAACTAAGAACAAGCCCAAAAATTGAATTACAAGGTTCACTTCCCATACACTGCATCATCTAAACTGGGTCCAGAACTACACTTACACCATACATAAACTAACGTAAATTACACGTAAATTTATGGCACTACACG
>JAGKTI010029688.1:0-12596 GCA_018397915.1 Birgus latro
TTCAGAAGGTAAACATACAGCAAAAACACAGCTGCCTGTCCTTTATTCAGATGTTCTGTGGCTAGTTGAAACCCTGTGGACAGGGTGTGGCAGGAAGGTGGGGAGAGGGAAGGGTAGCACCTCGTCATTCTGCTAACGCTTGTTTAGCCACACGTTATAGGCATTATTTCAGGTTGACGATAAATTTCATTATTTATAGGTATTAAATCAGGTGTAATATCACATTTAGCACCTGTACTCTGTGGTTTATTGCTTGACTGTGGTGCCATCAATAACAACAGCACCCACACCCTCCACTACCATACCTCACCCCCCCCAGTCTGGTCTTACACAGTTGCCAGACTTGTGAGAGTATCCCTGCTGCTTCGACTTACCTGTTCCAATATTTACGAGGTTCGGAACGACGACACGACTTTTTTGGCTGACTATACCTTACGAGTAATTCCCTACAGTGTATTCAAAGTGAAGTGACCAGGAACCCCGAATAAGATTGGACGTGCCGATAGATAGAATGTGGCCGGACCTATATTGGAAGGTAGAGTCCTGCCGCCCTAGACAGCCTTAGTGATAATCTAGACATGCCTCTTTTGTGTCTTTGTGCCTTGCGCTGGTGTTTACATTCCCCCTCCCCTGTGTTCAGTCAAACTTGCATCAGCCCCTTGTCTCAGTAGCGTGTCTAACCCGGGCATACCAAATACCACGGTTCCCCCTGTTAAATACCTTTAAGGGCAGCCCTACCTATGATAGACTTCCGGCCGCCAGTTACCTGAAATACAGGTGTAATGTAAGATATACATGTATACAATGCCTTCCAGTGTTATACGGGTTTTAGAAATTGTGTCAAAACCATTCCTGTGTCCGAAGATATAAATGTGTTGTACGTAACACAAGTGTCGGGTGAATAGTACCATACTTGAACAAGAAGGTAAAGTGACAGATAACAATTGTGTACAGTGTTCACTTGCCCCCGGCCAATCCTTTGTAATATCTGTGATGTATTATTGTTCTGTGTCTTATGTCTAGAATACATGTGTGATATTCACTGCCTTGTTTTTGTGTCCAGTCCTACTCTTAGGAGTTACCTCCTGGTCTTGAATAAGGACCCGCTTTAGCCTGCGTATTTGAGGGCGAGAAACCGTCCCACAAATACGTAGCATAACAATCACAAATATATTACAACTGGGTTGGTCGAGGGTAGGTTAACTCTGTACACAAATGGAATCTGTCACTATACCGACTGGTAGAAGTATGGTACTATTTACCCAACACTTACGGCACATACAATATACTTATAATTTAGGACACAGGAATGAATTTACTATAATTTCCTAAACTCGTATAGCACTGGACGGCACTGTATATGGGTTACATTAACACCTGTTTCACAGGTACCTGGTGGCCGGAAGTCTATCTCAGGTAGTGTTGCCTGTAGTGATCATTGGTAGGGGGACTGTGATATTTTGGTATATCCTGACTAACGTGTCTGGACATGGGGGTGAGTGGAGATTTAATGCACAAAGGGAATGGAGAGTGTAAATAACAAGGGAATGGCACAACCGACACAATAGGAATATTCTATTGGTCACGAAGACTGTCTGAGACATGGGTCTCTACCCGAGATATAGGTCAGGCCACGTTCTAGCTATTAGGCTCGTCCAATCTTATATTCTGGGTTCCTGGTCACTTAAACTCGAGAATACACTGTAGGGGATCACTCGTGATGTATTCGTTGATGCACACAAATATCTGGGTCGAAAGAGCACACACATATGTAAAGTCCACTCACCTTGTTACCACTAGTGGACCCTAGGTTGATTCTTCCGTCCGGAGGAAAGGGCAGAGTGGCGCGCCCCTGGACAGGGCCGCACACGTAGTCGTGGGGCTAGGGGCTTGGCCCGAATAGAGCCAGAAGAAGGGCCTGTCGTCGGGTCTGGGAGAGACTCAGGGAGGCCTCACCCACAGGTAAGTCGCGCCCTGGGGTTCGGGGCAACTCCTGGGGCAACTGGGGACCCAGGACACTGGAACCCGGGGCAGCTGGACTGCGGCAACTACTAGAGGCCGGTGTCGCTGACAGGGTCATCTCACGGGAACCTCGGGACGGGGGAGTAGTGGACAGGGCCCGTCATTGGCTGCAGGCTCTGCGGGGACTCTGCTTCGGCCACTGTTCACCCTGGTGGAGTTGTAGGGAACCAAGACCTTGTGCGAGGTCTTGCCACGTCTCGGGTGAAGGGTCCCCTCTGGCTGCACGTCTTCCTGTAGGAGGGAAGCGGACGGTGGCCTGCTTTACACCTGACCCGACATGACTTATGGCCAACGTCATGGTAGCACAGGGGGCATCAGCGTCAGGGCGGCTAGTGGCCTGCTCTGCCTCTGGCCTGGTGTGACTTATGGCCGATGTCTGGGTTGCACAGGGGACGACAGCTTCAGTGTGGCTGATGGCCTGCTCTGCCTCTGGCCCGACGTGATTTATGGCCGACGTCTGGGTTGCACAAGGGACAACAGCTTCAGTGCGGCTGATGGCCTGCTCTACCTCTGGCCTGATGTGACTTATAGCCAACGCCTGGGTTGCACAGGGGACAACAGCTTCCGTGCGGCTAATGGCCTGCCTTACCTCTGGCCCAACGTGACTTATGGCTGACATCGGAGGGCTACAGGAGGTGGGAGCACTGGTGCGGCTAATGGCCCGTACCGGTGAGCTGGGAGCACTAGCAGCAGAGGGACGGACTATGGCCGATCCTGCCTCGTGCCCAGTACGGCTTATGGCCTGTACTGTGGCGCCACTCTGGAGGGAACACCTGCAGGAGATGGACGACTTATGGCCAGTCCTGCCCGGCCGACATGCGTCCGTGTTGTGGCCCTGTGGTGGAAATGCAACCGGGGAACGGACTGTGGCTGGTTCTGCCCCGTACCCGGTACGACTATGACCAATACCGCGGCGTTGCGTGGAGTTGTAAACTCCACCCCTTACCTGTTGAGTGGAGCTCCGGCCGGAGACTAGGTGTCGGCGATTGCTATCTTTCCGGGTCACCACCTGGGCGCGAGAGGGGCGCCGGGAAGTGACACAGGTACGCCGTTTGAAATATAGGAGTTAGGGGTTCGAGCCACCAACCACACGGCGAGCGGAGCAGACGACACCAACTCCCCCAACCCCCCCCCAGATCACTGGGGGATTACCACCAGCGCAGCGCGGCTGGGAGCAGCAATGACCTACCTGTTCAACTTCCCGGCACCCCTCTTGTTCTCAGGTGAGGGCCCGGAAAGGTAGCAGTTGCCAGCACCTTGTCTCCGGCCGGAGCACAGCTCTGCAGGTAAGGGGTGGAGTTTACAACTCCACACAGTGCCGCGGTACTGACAACTGTCGTACCAGGTACGGGGCAGAATTGGCCATTGTCCATTCCCCAGCTGTTTCCCCGCCACAGGGCCGCGACACGGACGCGTGTCGGTCAGGCAGGACCGGCCAACATTCGTCCGTCTCCTGTAGGCGTTCCCCCAAGAGCGGCACCGTGGTACCGGCCACGAGCCGTACTGGGCATGAGGCAGGATCGGCCATAGTCCGTCCCTCAGCTGCTAGTGACCAAAGCTCATTGACACAGGCCATAGCCGTCCCAGAGCTCACCTCCTCGGCATTAGCCACGAGCCACGCCAAGCCTAACACAGTGCAGGCCACAAGCCGCCAGGGAAATAGGCCCAACACAGTGCAGGCCACAAGCTGCCAGGAAAGTAGACCCAACACAGTGCAGGCCACAAGGCGCCAGGAAACCAGGTCTAACACAGTGCAGGCCACAAGCCACCAGGAAACTATTTCTCCCTGTGCCCAGTGCAGGCCACAAGCCGCCAGGAAACCAGGTCTAACACAGTGCAGGCCACAAGCCGCCAGGAAACTATTTCTCCCTGTGCCCTCTCGGCGTTGGCCACGAGTCACGCCAGGCCAAATACAGTGCAGGCCACAAGCCGCCAGGAAACCAGACCTAGCGCAGTGCAGGCCACAAGCCGCCAGGCAGCTATCCCCACGGTCACGCAGGCATTGGCCACGAGTCACGCCTAGCCCAGTACAGAGCAGGCCTCAAGCCGCCAGGAAACTACTCTCCCCGGTACCCATCAGGCGTTGGCCACGAGTCACGTCGGGTCGGGAGCAGGGCTGGCCATAGTCCGCTCCTCTCCTATGGGAGCACCAGCAGTCGGAGAGGACCCTACACCCGAGACGTGGCAGAGTCTTACCCAGGACCTTGGTTCTCTACGGCTCCACCACGGTGACCAGCTGCCGGACCAGAGCCCCGGCAGACCTCGCAGCCAATGATGGGCCCCATCCATCACTCCCCCAGCCCAAGCTTCCCGTGAGGTGTCCCTGAAGGCGCCGCCGCCCTTGAGCCGTTGCCGCAGCCCAGCCGCCCCGGGTTCCAGTCTCCTGGGTCCCCTGTTGCCCCAGGAGTTGCCCCGCACGCCAGGGCGCAACCTACCGGTGGGTGAGGTCTCCCAACAGCGCTCCCAGATCCGATGTCAGGCCCGGCTCCTAGCCCTCTTCGGACCGTGCCCTTAGCCCCACAGCCACGTTTGGGACCCTGCCCAGGAGCACGCCACTCCGCCCCTGTTTCCCTCCTGACGGAGGAATCGCCTTGGGCCCATCAGTGTCACCCAAGTGAGTGGACTATCTATATATATGTGTGTGTACCCTTAAGCTCAGTTTTAGTGTGCATCTACAGGTATCTTACGAGTGATTCCCTACAGTGTATCCTCAAAGTGAAGTGACCAGGAACCCCGAATAAGATTGGACGTGCCGATAGATAGAATGTGGCCGGACCTATATTGGAAGGTAGAGTCCTGCCGCCCTAGACAGCCTTAGTGATAATCTAGACATGCCCCTTTTGTGTCTTTGTGCCATGCGCTGGTGTTTACATTCCCCCTCCCCTGTGTTCAGTCAAACTTGCATCAGCCCCTTGTCTCAGCAGCGTGTCTAACCCGGGCATACCAAATACCACAGCCCCCCCCTGTTAAATACCTTTAAGGGCAAGCCTACCTGTGATAGACTTCCGGCCGCCAGTTACCTGAAATACACGTGTAACGTAAGATATACATGTATACAGTGCCGTCCAGTGCTATACGGGTTTTAGAAATTGTGTCAAAACCATTCCTGTGTCCGAAGATATAAATGTGTTGTATGTAACACGAGTGTCGGGTGAATAGTACCATACTTGAACAAGAAGGTAAAGTGACAGATAGCAATTGTGTACAGTGTTCACTTGCCCCCGGCCAATCCTTTGTAATATCTGTGATGTATTATTGTTCTGTGTCTTATGTCTAGAATACATGTGTGATATTCATTGTCTTGTTTTTGTGTCCAGTCCTACTCTTAGGAGTTACCTCCTGGTCTAGAATAGGGACCCGCTTTAGCCTGCGTATTTGAGGGCGAGAAACCGTCCCAAAAATACGTAGCATAACACCGTTCCTGTTCCCAGCCGCTCTGTGTCTGTGGCAGTCCCCCGGTGGTACTGGGGGTGTTTGGGGTGCTGGTGTCGTCTGCTCCGGCTGTCGTGTTGTCTGTGGCTCCAACCCCTAATTCCTGTATTTCAATTAGCAAATAATTTATATTTGCCGAAAGTTTTTATCAACACCAGGAGCAAGTACAACTATTCGAGATTACGTGAATAACAATATCGGGTAGATAGAGCATAAAGGCAGGGGGAAAAATAATTGAGCAAAACACCGCTCCCGCACAGCGGAGCGACCGTAAGATAATTTCTTTTTGCAGTATGTAAAACTGACCCGAATTGTCCTACGGTAAATGTTTGTATACCAAAATGTAGCTGATGAAATTTCCTAAAATGCTTTCTCAGCAACAATTACCATAAGACATATTTCTGTAAGGAAACGAAGAAAAAAAAACATCGTATATTAGTGCATAATTTATATTCGCCGAACGTTTTTATCGACACTGTAAGCAAGTTCAACTAATTGGGATTACGTGAAAGAAAAGTCAGGCAGATAGAGGCATAAATAAGGGCAGAGGAAAAAATACTTTAGCAACAACTTTGGCTGTGCAAAACACCGCTCCCTCACTGCAGCACGACCGTTAGATAATATCCTTTTGTGGTATGTAAAACCGACCTGAATTTTCCTACAGTATATGTTTATACATCGAAATGTAGCTAATTAAATTTCCTAAAACTCTTTCTCAGTAAGTTTCCATAAAATGCATATTTCTATGAGAAAACATGAAGGAAAGAAAAAACATCGTAAATTGGCACATAATTTATATTCTCCAAACGTTTCCAAAAGCAAGTACTGTACAACTATTCAAGATTAGGAGGAAAAAAAATCACGAAGATAGAAGCAAAACTAAGGGTGTGAGGATAAGATGTTTAAGAAACCACGAGCACAGAAACAGGGGTGTTCTCCCAGTACTCAGCTAAGGCCAAGCCGGCCCATATCCTGAGTACTCGCATGCGGTTGGACACAGCCTGCATCATCCAGTAACGAGAGGGTTAACTTCCCTAGCAGGCCATTACAACCCAAAACAGGAATTAGGCTCATGACCATCTAATAAGGATAACAGAAAGCAAGTCCGAGGTAAAAATCAAACATTGCAGTTAACCAGAAAAATGACTGGCAATGAAGGCCTCAACAGCAAGACAAACTACCTTTATGCACGATTTCCTAAGGCATTATTACTAACATTCACCTTCAGATTTGTGTTGGAGGAAGTCTCATAACTGCCAGTGACTGCCACACCCTGCAGTATCTCAAATGCTCTTACATCCCACCTGCTTTCCAGTCATATTGATACTTGTCCAGTTATCACTGACTTTAAACTCTCTAGTTTATTATTTGTTAGTCTGAGTCAGTATTTCATTGCTCATCTTGATATTCTGAAGGACGGACACATCCTTTTCAGATACTCATGGCTTTTTATTCCATGTACTCGATTTAATGCCCCTTAGCACTCACCCATTCTAATATAACAAACTTCCATGAGAATCAATCTCTCTCTCTCATTGCATTACCATTAACTGTAGTTTCTTCAACCTGTACTTACAATTTCATGTTTACCTGCCACATTCTTTCATTTCCTGTCTAGCCTTCAGTGATTTAATTCTATGAAGAGGCTTTTAATGAATGGCAATTCATTTTCTTTTTTGAAGGCTCCGACATGCTTGTATGCATCGGCCTTAGTCACCTAATGGCAGCTCTTCATGCTGCTCGATCTCTGGCAGCTGCCCTGTTCAGTCCCTTAACCTGAGGCCACACTTAATGACCTCGTCCCAGGTCTTTTTTTTGTCCACCCCTTGCAATCCCACCCCCAGTTTTAACACTACACGCTTTCTGCACCCAATTATCATCCCCCGTCCTCTCCACATGCCCAAACCACCTAAATAAAGAACATAAACTGAAAATGCATGAACAAATGGGAAATAAAACAGTCAGGAAATCACAAGGTGCAACACAACATTTTAAGTGCACAGGCAACGCAACAAGTGAACTTCACGGTAACCAGTAAGCTAACCTAACTTCCATAATATGCTAGCAGAAAATGTGAATGATTATAAATCAAAATCATGGTAAAACACTTCACAAGCCCAGGAACCTAGATGAGAAGGATGCTGGAAAGGTAACTGAGGGCCTCCTGCAAGCCAACATATTTTTTCTTGCTGAATTATGAGCATCACTATAAAAATAACAATTTAAAACAAATGAGGTAGGAAACTCCCACCAATCAATGGATAGAGAACTGGGGAGATGATCACCACAAAACCTCAAAATGAGAAAAATATGTAGAGAAATGGAGTGGTGCAGTGTAAGAACACATCCACCATAGAAGTGTGATGTCACAGTTATCCTGTCCAGGGAGAAAACTGCATGGTAGGAACTACCCAAGAATTGGGAAGTTCAAAATGTGTTTTATATATGGGGTGAGGAATTTAGCACAGCAGTGAACATATCTTCAGCCACTTTACATCTGAGATAAGTCTCCCTCACAAACTTACCAGTGTTACAATCACAAGACAAGCAAATCTCTCTTCCTTACAGGTGTCTCCACTGTATTAAAGCTGGGGAAATATGTTATTTTACATGTTAACTACATCTGACAAGTCAATATATAGCATCAACATTCATATATCTCAGGATAATGGAAACTTAATATCTTCTCAAATTTCAGTTGCATTTTAGGGTTTAGTGCTTATAGCACTGCATTATTAGTCATAAAATTATCACATTGCACCATTCAAAAATGTGTATTTTCAGCTTCAGAAAACTGAGTAGTGTATTCCATTCACAGCAATATTTGGCATGCATAATTTTCAGAAAACTGAGTAGTGTGTTTGTTCTATTCATAGCAATATTTGGCATGCATAATTTTGTTTAATATGCAGGAAAAAAAAAAAATTAATGTCTAATGTCCTGGAGATGTCTGTTCCCTTTCTAGGATCTCTCAATATGGACTGGCATAATAAAGTATTCACTTGGATTCTCTGTGCCCACATTCCAGTCTCACTGTATATATGCATTGCAATGGCAAATGCATGACATGAATGAACAGTTCTACTATACCCTATTTAACTGACCTGTGCAGCTGAGATGAGATGCATGGGACGAGTAGGGTGTGTTTGATTTGCGGCTACTGATTGGCCACCAATGATGTAAATCTACAGCTCTTCTTATTTTAACACATATATTTATATATGTGGTAGGTGGGGGGCACTCACCATCCACTCACTTGATGTAGTGCTGCTCTCGGGTGTCTGCCCTTTCCTCTCCTCCATCCTTCTATCCTTCAGTCCTCTTCTGTCTTTCTTTCCTTCATTCTTTCCTTGTCCTTCTGCCTAAGGGTGATTTTACACTCCCTCTTCTGTCTTTCTTTCCTCATCCTTCTGCCTGTGAGTGACTCTACACTGAGTGCAAGCCAAATGGTCTCCTGTACACCAGGAAACCATTTACTATGCTGGGTGGTAACCACATAACCAAATTTAGGCACCTGGTGGTTTAGTGGGTAATTGCGGCGATCCAGTCGGATTGAGCCGGTGAAGGTTTATATCCAAGGGGTGGTTGGGGTTTATTGCTTATGTAATGCCACTCAGGGATGAGTGAGGCTGGTCACTCTCATCTTAAATGTCAGGACCAACTTGCCTAGCCCCAGGCTCCTATACTTCCCTGTGGGGCGACATAGGATTGGATGATGGATGGATGGATATATCTTTAAATCGCCTGCAATATAAGCAGCAAGTTAAAATATGGAATAATTTCCAAAGCTAACTAGCTCAAAATTAGCTTTAAAAGTTTACTGTTATCAGAGAAAATTAAAGTTGATTATAAATATAAAACGTTGAGTGACGTTTGAAGAAAATTATCCACCCACGGTGTACACCCACATCCGCACGTTGCACTGCATCCACCCACGGTGTACACCTACATCCGCATGTTGTACTATAATATCCACCCACGATGTACACCCACATCCGCATGTTGCACTGCATCCACCCATGGTATATACCTACGTCCACATGTTGTACTGTAGTATCCACCCATGGTGTACACCCACATCCACACTGCATCCACCCACGGTGTACACCTACATCCACATGTTGCACTGTAACATCCATCCATGGTGTACACCTGCATCCACATGCGGCACTATAACATCCATCCATGGTGTACACCTACATCCACATGTTGCACTACAATACATGCCTGCATTTACTTCAATGACATCATCAGCGGCCAATCAGCAGCCGCGAATCAAACACACCCCACTTGCCCCATCCATCTCAGGTGCACAGGTTAATCAGATAGACTATAGACACTTTCAGGCCATGTGTTATGGGTAATGACAGACAACTGATCCATAGGGCTGAGGAACCCGTTTTCTATTACTGAGGAACTGACCTGCCCACATGAAGTGCCACTGCCACATACAAACTGATAACTGCTTAATAAAATTGATAATTATGCAACTGGTGTATTGAAAATGGTTAAATGGCCTTAGTATTCCATGCTGGGGAAAAAAAAAAAAAAAAAAATCCTTTACTCAGTTTCTTTATTTTCTATAAAACAATATTCCAAACAGTTCACTATACAATAATGTCCACACTGACATCAGCACCTTGCACACTATAAAATATACACTTAAACATTCATACCAACAAAAATATTTCCAGGAATATTTTGAATTAAAAAAAAAAATCCACAATGTTTTTCACACATTTAAGAAAAACTAAAGCAGACAGCTCTATCAATAGGATCATTACTGAAGAAATGACAGTTATGAGGCAGAGCAAAGAGTTTTGTATAACAAAAGATTCTTACACCATCTACTAATCGAAGAAGCAATTTAATTGCCGAATTTTTTTTTTAACAAGATAATAAAATGTTAAGACAGTAAAACAGCATAAGAGTACATGAAGGCCTAGTCTGACTTCCCCTTCTTAGTGCGCAGAACTGCTGTATATTTGGACTTTATGTTGTACCACATCATGAATGGCACAAGGAGTGCTGGGATCATAAGCAGCGCAAAGATCATCCAGTCGAACTGAGAAGAAATAAAGTATTTAGATTTTTGTATATCAAAATTATCACCAATAACATTTCTGACTTGCAACTATGGAAGACCAATTTATTCCTAAAAGACAATGGATATCAGGGAATAACAGAATCCTTACCACATGAGGAGAGAATTTCCTGTCGTAGTCCCTGTAGGCAATGATTCCACCCTCACCTGGCTCAGAAGTATAACCAATCTGGATCTGTAAATGTTGATTAAACATCAATTTCATATATCATATCCCATTCTCTGAACTTGGTCAGCATCAGTAACATTAAATTACTGCCATTCAATTATGCTACCCATACTCTTTAACCAATCCACCATGGCTTACAAAAAGTTCAAATTTAAGTTTCTCCACTTCCATACACATTAAACAATGATCCTTCAAAATATAATACACAACAGACCCTCAGAAATATGGCTTGTTCAAAATTGTGACAATAATGTTTTCTCACAAATCTCCAACTTAACGTGCTAAAGCAAGACTCATTTATGTTAAATGCTTGGACAATCTCTTTTATCTTCATCTTTCAACTGGTGCTGGCACTTTTCTCCATCCTTGAAGAAGATACATATACAGTAATCCCTCTATTATTTGGACGCCCATTATTCGGATCCCTCACTATTTGGACATCGTGGGCTGTCCACCCCCCAAAATGCCCCCAAATTCTTAAAAATCCGATTTTTTGGGACCGCATCACTATGAATTTCCCGCGCGCGCCGATAGGCTGTGTTTACGCGCATGGCGCCTGTCTGTCCGTCCCATTTCCCGCTCTGCTCCAGGCTTATAAACAGCTCCGACAATGGCGGCCGAAGTGATTGCTTTTGTGGTGATACCCTACCTCCTGCAGGACTTGATGCTGCTCTTCACCTTCATCATGTGTGTGGTGATGGCCCCGCCTCCTGAGAAGAGGAAGAAAGTGGTTCTGACTCTGGAGAAGAAGAGGGAGTTGTATTGGAGAATGTGGACGCCGGGTGGCCGACATCACCGATCCTACGTGAATTCAACCTCCCTCGCTCCACCTTGTTTGATATCAAGAAGTCCCGAGACAAACTACAGCAGTACACGGCTGATTTCGCTTCGAAGACCAAACAAAACGTGGAGAGGAAGGTGATGTTTAGTCCTAAGTATGCAGACATCGACCGCTCCACGTTGATTTGGTATCGACAACAACGTGCTGCTGGTGTGTTGGTACCTGGAACGGAGCTGAAAGCTGCTGCCGAGAAGTTCGCAAGGCTCCAGGACTCGTAACTAGACCACACGGGAATTTACTGTTATGTACAGTGCAGTCAAGTGATGTGATCCCAGTTATGCAAAAAAAACGTTGTGCAAAGTGTTGGTGAGACGTGCTAGTGACTGTCAATTGCGAAGGTGTGTGTGGTGCAAATTCTTCGTGTCAGAGTCTGAGATGATAGACCGAGTTATACATCAGGACGGCGGCTTCTTTTTCGTAAGTACCCTAACTTCATCAAAATTCCTTGTTTTGTTCTCTCCATACCATTAATCTCATGCATAAACTGTGTGCAAGATGATTTCCATAATGATTTTCATGTCTAACCTGTTTTCAGCATGCTGTAAATGTGTTAAAAAAAATCCCTAAATGTTAATCATAATTTCCTGCTTTCAATTTAATTTTTTCATGCATGGTTTTAAGTGCACCAGCTATGAAAAAGGTGAATGCCAGTGAATTTCATGTCCTGTCATAACCTAACCTAACATTGTGTTAATCATAATTTCCTGCTTTTAATTTAATTTTTTCATGCATGGTTTTAAGTGCACCAGCTATGAAAAAGGTGAATGCCAGTGAATTTCATGTCCGGTCATAACCTAACCTAACCTAACATTGTGTTTATCATAACTTCCTGCTTTTAATTTAACAGAGAGACAGACTAACAAATGAGGAAGTGAAGAAGCGTTGTGGTGTGGTTGAGGACGTGATGGGAAGCGTTAGGAGAAACACGTTAAGGTGGTTTGGGCATGTGGAGAGGATGGAGAGTGAAAGATTGATGAGGAGAGTGTATGTGAGTGAGGTGGAGGGGGCGAGAGGGAGGGGGAGGCCGA
>JAGKTI010029689.1:0-12596 GCA_018397915.1 Birgus latro
ATGTAAATATTTTATACTTTCTGTGGTATGTCTGAGATATCAATTTTAATTTTAGGCTGATGATGGATACAGTAGAGCCGAAACATTCCTATAAATAAACAAGATGTTCATCCCAGCGCTGGTATTCATCTTCCTATCGTTTTCGTTTTTGAAGGCTCCAACATGCTTGCATGCGTCGGCCTTGGTCACCTAATGGCGGCTCTCCACGCTGCTCGATCCCTGGCAGCCTCCCTGCTCAGTCCCCCAACCCCCAAGTCACACCCAGCGACCCCGTCCCACGCCCCTCTCGGTCCACCCCTCCCAACCCCTCCCCCAACACCAACACCTCCCAACCCCTCCCCCAACACCAACACCTCCCACCCCCTGCACCCAACCATCATCCCCCACCCCCTCCACACGCCCAAACCACCCCAGCCCACCCCTCCCCATCACAACACCAACACACTCCATATATATTTATATATATAGATATAATTTTTCCCCCTAGGACGGTCTTGGCACTGGATTACAACATCACGCTGGACAAGCCACCAAGCCGTATCCATTCTGTCCGCCTGCGTAACAACCCCTTCCTGCAGTCCAATGGGTACAAGCCTCAGCCCTTTGATCTCTCCCAGGTGAGAAGCAGTAAAATGTAGCTTGTACTGTTGACATTAAAATTATTACAGTTAGTTGTCATTATATAAGTGTTCAACGCCTCATCTACCCTTCACTGTACTGAACTGTGGTAGCCATGGTCCTGTTTACCACTTCATAATGTGAGGTGCTTCAGGGAGGAACTCCAAATGTGCCCAATCAGTAAAGTAGGTCAGCAGTTTCTTCCTGTGAATTTAGAGATAACATGCAAATTGCATACCCATCCTGCAATATGTATGCCACTTTCTTTGAAAACCATGTCCTCATGATCCCATGTTTCTGATCATTTTTATTTTAGGGAAGGGGGATGACTCCCCAAATCATTTGGGGTCATGCTTTCCAAACATTGCGTTACGGATGAGAGTTCTTTGCACTGTATATACTGTCAAGTTCTTATGTGAGACTAGGTGTGGTGGTGGAGAGAAACAAGTCCACCTTTGTTCTTTTCGATTACTTTACTAAGAAGTATATATACAAATATAGATACAGTATGCAGAAAGCACAATTCTGGTCATGGTGGGGACTCCAGGCAAAGCTTCGACGTCTCAAAGTCAGGGACAAAGCAGCTCTGGGACATACAGTTTTGTCTCCTATGGGGGACTGTCTGTATGTGTCCCTGATTTCATGAACCTTGCCCACCTCATCAGCTATGTTGCTGGGTGGGTTTGTTCATCAAACCAACAAATCATCCTAATATGCAAACAAGGTCTCATGAACTGGCCATATTTTCATTCATTCATCATCCAATCCTACATTGCCCCATGAGGAGCACAGGAGCCCGGGGCTAGGCAAGTTGGTCCTGACATTTAAGATGAGAGGAGCCCGGGGCTAGGCAAGTTGGTCCTGACATTTAAGATGAAAGTGACCAGCCTCACTCATCCCTGAGTGGCATTACATGAGCAATAAACCCCAACCACCCCTTGGATATAAACCTACACAGGCTCAGTCTGATTAGAACACCTTAATTACCCACTAAACCACCAGTTGCCAAAATTTGGTTATATGGTTACCACCCAGCATAGTAAATGGTTTCCTGGTATACAGGAAACCATTTGGCTTGTCAATCAGTGTAGAGTCACCCACAGGCAGGAGGAGAGGAAAGAATGAAGAAAGAAAGACAGAAGAGGATGGAAGGAATGAAAGCTGGAGGTAGATATTGATATTAAGACTCTCTTAATACTGTACACGACACAGAACAAAACATTAACCTGTAACAAACACAATTACCTTTTTAAATTTTTCATGCTAACCCAAAATTCCAGCACTGAGGGTTTCTCTGTTTACTCACAGCTTCTACTTAGAACCCAAATGCATAAATGGAAACCTTGCAAATACATTATATTAAAACATGCAGTAAGAAATAACCCTTTAACAAAGAATACTAACAATGGGATAATGGGTCATTCTGGCATGTACTGAGATGTCATATTAATATCTGCCCTCCTTTCACCATTTCTGAGAATGTTAGATTTGGTGAGGATGGCACTGGCCCACCTCAAAATCATGGTTGGAAAACTGCATATAGTGGAAGACCTTCGGAGTAACCAGTCAGACTCACCTGGGAAGTTTTATTCAAATCATACTCCTATTTCTGATAGTTTTTGTTTTTGGGAGGGGATTGACACCCCCACCCCCCGCAAGAATTACTTGGGGATCATGCCTCCCAAATACAGTATCGCATTACAGATGAGAGTCTCATGCAACTTGTGCCAAGATATCAAAGCCATATCTGTTGTCCATTCACTACATTTTAGAGTACTGTATTTATTTTGGTGAGGGGTTTGATTTCCCCTACAGGTGATGGTGGAAAACATTGTACAGTATAGTGGAAGACATTATCAAGGTACCAGGCAAACTGACTTGAAAAATTTCATTGAAATTTGTGGGCTCACTTTCCCCTAGTTCTGATCATTTTTATTTTTGGGAGGGCAGCTGACCTCCAAGGATCAGTGGAGGAGGTCACTATCTATCTATCTATCTATTGCCTGACACTATAATCCCGTAAGGGGTGGCCATTTGACTTTGAGTTATTTGTTTTAGGGGGTCACACTTCCCAAATATTGCATTATGGATGAGAGTCCATTGTACAACGTATACTAAAATCAGAGTCATATCTGCCCTCCTTTCACTATTTCAGAGAATTAACTTGATGAGGGTCACCGACCCCCTGTAATTGGTTGCATAATTTCATATTGTGGAAAACCTTCCCAGTAACAAGCCGAACTCACCCGTAAGTTTCATTCAGATCCATCAAATAGCCTAGGAGGAGTTAAAGCATGCACACACAGACAGCCTGAATCTAGCATAACAGTATGGGATGTGTTGTCAAAAGTGAAACCATACTGCAGTACTTTGCAGGATTAATAAGCCAAGAAAAATAAGGTTATATAGTTTTTTTTTTTTATGACACCTTTAGAGATCCTCCATGGAATAGCATCATAAAAGTGATATGAAGCCCTCCCTGGGGGAAGTGGGATGGCACTATGTGTCCAAAATACCATATTCTGTCCTCCATTTTTTTTATTTCGATTGTGGTGCCTTCGCAGTTCGTCCATGGAGTGCCTGGTGTATGTAGTTTTATAAATGCATGAATGCATGTGTACGTATGCTGTGTGTTTTTTCATGCCCTCCAGGTAGATAAAGTTATAATTAGACCAGGTAATGTTATTTGCAGAAAAAGTTTAAACAATCGTCTCCATTCTGTGTCATTGTTGAGTTTGTGAGACCAATTTGCCTTTCCCTTGACTCTCTCTCTCTCTCTCTCTCTCTCTCTCTCTCTCTCTCCCCCATTCTCTTTCATAGCCCCCCTGCCCGCAACAATGCAGAGGCCACAGGGTTGAGTGTGCATGAATCATTATAAGTTTTCCAGAGTAGAGAAGAGCTTGTGGAGAAAGGAGAGATGGAGGAAAGAAGAGAGGGAGGGAGAGAGGAGAGGGAGGGATGGAGAGAAGGAGTTACAACAAAGTTTGATATCCATGCCTGACAAATTAGTAGATCAGGTAGCAGAAAATGCACACAACATGTGGTCATTAAATTCTGTTTGTTTCTCCCTTCCATGTTACCTACTACATCTCTCATTATGTATTACAGGTGAGTCTAACATCAAAACTCGAAGAACTTGTGGACCAGCCAGCAGAGAACACGCACAACATCTGGGCCAGTGAACGCATCCAGCAGGGTTGGACATATGGACTTAATGAAGATCCAGACATGCACTGCTCACCCCACCTCATCAGCTGTAGCAACATGGATGATGCCATTAAGAAGGCCAACAGGGATACTGCCTCAGAGACCATACGAACACTGCTTGTATATAGCTACATTCTCGAAGCTCCCACTGGCGATCAGGCTGAAGGTATGATTGTTGTTTTTGAAGGTTTTCGAACTCTCATCAGTGTTCCTCTCTGTTTCTTTTCTGTCTTTGTCTTCTTCCTTCCTCCTAATTTGTGTCTTCTTTCCTTCACATTTTCTGTGTCTTATCATCCATCCTTCTATTTTCTATGTCTTTTTCTACCTTCCACTGGCCCTCATGGTCAGCTGTGGCAGTATGGATGATGCCACTAGGATAGCAAACAGGGATACAGCTTTTGAGATCATGTGAACACTGGTTTTCTATAATTACATCTTTGAGGTTCCCACTTGCAATCAGGCTGAACGTGTGCGTGTATTTGTAGTCATTCATCATTGTCATTACTGTCATCATCATCATTAACATCTGGTCAGCTCCTACTGGTGATCCAGGTGAAGGCATGTCGTGAGTCTGTGTATCTATGGACAGTCATCATCATCATCATCGTCATCATCATCATAACCTTGATTCGCCAACCCTCGGGGGCAGCCAGAGATAAGCTAACCAGCATATGCAAGACTGGCCACTGCACCTGCTGTTTTGGGCATCATCATCATCCTATTGGTCATGTAATGCCGCTCAGGGATGAGTGAGGCTGGTCACTCTTATCTTAAATGTCAGGACAAACTTGCTTAACCCCAGGCTCCTATGCTTCTCTGTGGGATGACATTGGATTGGATGATGAATGGATGGATGGACCCTTTTAACAGTCTTTTTTTTTTTGTTATGGCCAAAGTAATGTATTAAAATTACAGCATTTGAATGGGAAGCTTATTTGCTGGTTTCACCCATTTTACGGGATTAATTGTATGAAAAAATAAAATAAATAAATAAAAATATGGAATACACCTGTGACATGTACCAAGGTGTGTGTGTAGCAACATACAGTACTGTACTGTATGTACTTACCATTCTTTGGATAAAACTGAATGTCAGTGGTACTCTAGCAAGCAATATACTACACTGCAGCAGGATTACTAGTTTTAATAAAAGCAGTGAGCATTATGTACTATAATATCCATCATCTGTGGTGTTAAATTGTGGCATGGAGAATTTACACTGATAACTGTGTTGCTCTTTTCGTTGGGTGTTCGGTACTCTACAGTACAGTATATATTGAGTGTGTTGATGTTTTGCAGGTGTCAGGGGGAAATGAGATTTTGCTCTGGCGTGTCGCCAGATGTCAGGGGAAAATGAGACTTTTACCCTGGCGTGTCGCCAGATGTCAGGGGAAATTTAAGTATTCCCAAGAAATAATGAAATATTGTATAATTGGTATACAATGTATAGCTAAGTGTGCTATGTCAATTCTCTAGGGTCGAGAATTACAAACTTCCTTAACGGCACGCAGCAGAGCTGCAATATTGTACCGTTGGCCTACGAGAAAGTTTCTTCTCCCCCCCCCAACAATCAAAAAAAATTATAATAATAATAATAACAGGCTCTTGGCTGAGCCAACTCCCAGCTAGCACAACGGATTTATAGTGATTCAAAGCTGGCCTAAGTACCGGCCGTTATTTAATTCAAAAGTTGTGCTAACGCAGAGTAGCAAACTGTATTAAATAACAGAGTGGACTAATTAAACACAGTTAACAACTTTAACAAAGCTCAAGAAAAGAACTGTGAATTTATTAATTACAAAGAAATGAATTTACGTTACATGAAATTCAAATCAAATAAAGGAATCCACTCACTCGCTGAAACACTCAGATAACGGCTAAATATTTCAAAAAGCTTAGCCTAGGGAAAAACCAGAAAATACTGATCGGTATGGATGAAACAGAGCTGCTGTGACGATCACCAAAGTGGGTGGGGCTGCAGGAGACACGCCAATACAAGCTGAAATCTGAAAAACGCTAGAAAAGCACAGAGCCTTTGAGAGGCGTCCCGCGTCGCGCCGCGTCTACAAGCAAACTGAGCTCTGATTCAAATCGGGGCGCGACGAGCGTGGGAGGTGCGCGCGCCGCGCCGTAACGGCTAACGCGCCAACAAACAATTGAAATTTACGGGACGATGTCACGACTCACTCAACACAACGTTACAATGTAGAAAATTCGTGACAGCAGGCATGCGCCACACCAGACAACGGAAAGTGTTGGGTATCAGCCAGACCAACAACATGCTGCCACCACCTTCCTCTGCCAGGGTACAGTGCCCCAGTAAAGCGGTTCAGGTGAATAATATTATCATGCCTTATAGTAATGTTATTGTTGCCTCTTTTACATTATTCCCTGTTGTAGTTTCATTGGTACTGTTCATTTTATATTTCATTCATCATCATTCATGTGATACTGTATGTAGGACAATATTGGGGTGGTTTGGACATATTGAGAGAGTAGAGGATGGACATTGGGTGAAAAATATCTCTGTGTGAATGTTGGCTCATTGAACTCTTAATTCGTTTCGTTTCGTTTCGTTTTTGAAGGCTCCAACATGCTTGCATGCGTCGGCCTTGGTCACCTAATGGCGGCTGTCCACGCTGCTCGATCCCTGGCAGCCTCCCTGTTCAGTCCCTTAACCCTTAAGTCACACATAATGACCTCGTCCCATGTCTTTCTTGGTCTACCCCTCCCAACCCCTCCCCCACAACTTAGCATTCAAGTTGTGCAAGTGGCTCAGTTTCTGTCATATGAAAACAAACTGTACTTACCCCCAACCCCCAGGAAGCTGCAGCAACTCCAGCCAACCAGGGCATCCCAGCAAATTACACATCCTCACTTTTCATTACCCCCAAGTTCAACCCTTACCTGCTTCTACCCCCAGGTACCGTCAAGTGCCGTCCTAATATGGGGGAGATTGCAATTTCCCTGTGGGGGTCGCCACTACAGTTCTTACTCGTCACCAATCCTAAAATTGGCATCGAGGTGGGTGATCCACTTGGTTAGCTACCTAGTTACACCAGCAACAGTAGAAACAACTAAATCCTTATTAGGCAGTAAATTTTCCTTTCCTTTTTTTTAATTTTTATACAGGTTGTGGTAGGTGGGGGTGCTCACCATTCACTCACTCGATGTAGTGCTGCTCTCGGGTGTCTGCTCTTTCCTCTCCTCCATCCTTCTTTCCTTCAGTCCTCTTCTATCTTTCTTTCCTTCATTCTTTCCTTGTCCTTCTGCCTACAGGTGACTTTACACTCCCTCTTCTGTCTTTCTTTCCTTCATTCTTTCCTCGTCCTTCTGTCTGTGGGTGACTGCACACTGGGTGACAAGCCAGATGGTTTCCTGTACACCAGGTAACCATTTACTACTCGGTGGTAACCATATAACCATATTTTGGCGCCTGGTGGTTTAGTGGGTAATTACGGCACTCCAATTGGATTGAGCCGGTGAAGGTTTATATCCAAGGGGAGGTTGGGGTTTATTGCTCACGTAATGCCACTCAGGGATGAATGAGGCTGGTGACTGTCATCGTAAATATCAGGACCAACTTGCCTAGTCCCAGGCTTCTATGCACCTCTGTGGGGTGACATAGGATTGGATGATATATAGATAGATAGATTTTTTTTTTTTCTATAAAAGTCCACAGTTCTTTTTGTTGTTGCAAGCCCAGGCTTGTCTGAAACAGCCTGGTTGGACTGCAGGCTGAAGATACTATTCTCCTGCAGCCAACCATCTCCTTTGAGGGAATAGGGAATGAAGTGAGATACCAGTATATTTGTAAACTTGCCCATTTGTATCTCAGCTGCTGTTGCTTGAAGGTTACTTGTTGCCTCTGTATGTAGCCAGATAGTATTTTAGCAAGTTATTGGAAAAAAGTTGTAGATTCTGCCTTCTGGCTATTTTCCCTCAATATGGAGAGAGTTCTAGAAGGTATGATTAGAGAAAGAGTGAATACTGATGAGATACAGTTTGGGTTTATGCCAGGCAGGGGGACCACTGATGCCATATTCATTGTTCAACAGCTTCAGGAAAAATATATTGGAAAGAAAAGGGAATTGTATTTTGTTTTTGTTGATTTGGGAAAGGCCTTTGACAGAGTCCCTAGAGAGGTGGTGAAGTGGGCAATGAGAAAGCTTGGGTTGGAAGAGTGGCTGGTTAGGGTGGTTATGGCCATGTACATGGGTGCTCGCACCCAGGTAAGAGTGAATGGAGCTTTGAGTGATGAGTTTTCCATGAATGTTGGTGTGCATCAGGGGTCAGTTTTGAGTCCCTTGTTGTTTATCATGGTACTTGAAGCCCTCTCATGTGACTTCAGAGATGGACTTCCATGGGAGATGTTGTATGCTGATGATTTGGTGTTGATTGCGGAGAATGAAAAGGAGGCGGAGGAAAGATTTAAGAAGTGGAGAGATGGTATGGGGTACAAGGGCTTAAGGGTAAATGCAGATAAAACAAGTGATGATATCTAGGGTTGGTGGCGGTACAATCAAAGGAGAGGGAGAGTGGCCATGTGCAGTTTGCCACAAAGGTATGGGAAGTAATTCCATCTTGTGTAGTGTTTGTGATAAATGGGTGCACAAGAGATGTAGTGGTATCAGAGGTAGACTGCGAGATAATGCTGATTTTATGTATGTGGTGTGTCTGGGAGAGCGGGTGGAGATTGTTAGGTGTGAAAGGACTGAATTTGCTGGTGAGTCTTTTGAGTGTGTGGAGGAGTTTTGTTATTTGGGAGACATGTTATGTGCCGGAGGTTGGGCTGGAGTTAGCTCAGTTGCTAGGGTGAGAAGTGGTTGGAAGAAATTCAGGGAGCTGTTGCCTCTCCTGACATTGAGAGGACTCTCCTTACGTGCTAAGGGGTCTTTGTATGCAGCATGTGTTAGGAGTGTGATGCTGTATGGTAATGAGACTGGGCAGTAAAGGAATAGGATATTCGCATGCTTAAACATACAGAAATGACAATAATTAGGCGGATGTGCAGTGCGTCCCTGCGTGTGAGGCCTGGGGGGGCTGTGTTTATGGTCGAATAGTTGAAAGGAGGGACTGGAGTGTATTGGTGTTGTGATGAGGAGAGGTAGGCTTAGATCAGGGGTGGCCAACCTTTTACATACCATGCGTCAACTTTTTAACATACGATTTCAGATGCGCCATAAATTTCTTGTCCCCCCCCCGTCTACTTCTTGTAGAAATTATATATATGTATTTTTTTTCATCATAAAGCTATTAAGTAAAAAACAACAAAACAATATTTGATAAAGCTGATCAACTTTACGTACCTTAATGAGACTTTTGAGGTTGTTTTGATTTAGCCAGTTTTTTAATGTTTGGAGTTAAATTTGTCACTGAGAGCAGCAGTGTATTCTTCAAATTTGAATCAGTCAGTCGCGACCTCGTTTTGCTTTTAATCAGCATCATGGCTGAAAATGCTTGTTCACATCTATATGTCGTTCCAAAACGACATATAAAACTCTGGGCAAATTTTCTTAGTTCTGGGAAATTTTCGCAGGGCAATGATCGCCAGAACTTGATCATGTCAGAGGCATTTGGGACTGAGGAAAGCTCATCAAATTTCATTTTCAGTGATGAATTTGTTTTCAAATCAATAAGTTCCATTTGTATGTTACTTGGCATCTTCATTATTTTTTGTTCATTAAGTGAAAATGAGTTTATAAAAGCTAGCATGCAGTCTTCTTTAGCAAAATCATGAAAACGACTTTGAAATGACTCTTGCAATAACTTAATTTTTTCTGTATATTTTGCCAAATTGTCATTATCAGCAGCACATTCACTCTGTTCTTTTAAGTGTGGAAATTGGCTCAAATCCTCATTTTCCAACTGGGAGATGAACAGTTTTAACTTCATCTTGAATGGATTGATGTCATTTACTAAGCTTGGAAACAATTTGCTCTTGCCCTGCAGTTTCAAGTTTAGATCATTGAGATGACTGGCAGCATCAACTAAAAATGCCAAATCAAATAGCCAGTTGTTATCACATGAAAGGGCTCTTTCCTCGGGTAGCTCATTTTTCTCTTCAAGAAAGTCATGAACAGTATTTTTCAGTTTCCAAAACCTATTCAGCACCTGTCCTCTAGAATGCCAGCGCACCTCACAATGAAGGACAAGGTCGCCATATTTCAAATCTAACATTTCACAGTATTCTCTGAATTCTCGTCTGTTTAATGCTCTTGCTCTAATTTTATTCACACATTTCACAACTGGTAACATAACATGCTGCAAAGTTAAAGTTTTTCCACACAGTGACTCTTGGTGTATAATGCAGTGATATTTTAGAAGAGGACGATTTAAAAAGTTCTCAAGCAAAGTGGTAGTCCCAGCAACTCTACCGATCACTGACTGGGCTCCGTCAGTACACACGCTGATGAGTTTACTAGAATCTATTTGTAAATTTTCCAGGCATGATTTTACTTTGTCAAATATGTCTGATCCTCTTGTTTTTTCATGAAGCGACTCGAGACTGAGAAGTTCTTCAAAGACACTGAAATTATCATCAATTCCTCGTACAAATATGCTTAACTGGGCTATATCACATGTCAGTTGATTCGTCCAATGCTAACGAATAGAAAGTACAATAATGGACAAGGTCTTTCAATTGCTGAGACACATCATGAGAGAGTTCCTCGGTACGTATCGTAACAGTCTGCTTTGACAGAGCAATTTCATCTGCTTTCCTTTCAATACTTTTATCACCAAGACGTCTTGCAAATATATGGAGACAAGGCTTAACAATTTCTTCTCCATCAGAGAAAGCTTTCTTTTTTTTTTTTTTGGCCAGCGCTAAAGCAATTTCATAGGAGGCTTCTGTCGTCGCCAAACTTTCACAACTTTTAGTAAATACATTTTGTCTTCTTCTGATTTCTTCCTTTTTCTTAGTCACATACAGTATTCTTTCCGTAACTCAGACCCAAGCACGAGCTTCAGTTTTCCTTCAATTTCAGTCTGATGCTGAGTTTTATAGTGTCTATTAAGATCATGTCTTCTATTCTGTGAAAGAGTGTTTTCACACATAATGCACAACGGTTTTCCTGACGGACTCGCTATAAGTAACAACTCATTTTCCCACTACTCATTGAATTCAAGCTTACTGTCACTTTCTGCCTTTCTTTTGCTCATTTTCTTTTGCACTGTGAGTCTGCGATGGGTAACTGAAATATAAAAACAAGCCTTAATTTTTTAAAAGTACAATACTGCAAATGTTCGCAAATGAAAAACAGAGCACAACTTCGTACCGTACCGGACCGAGCCTCAGTTGTAAACTGGCAAAAACGGTGGTGACTTACTGCTGGGGCAGACGCCTGGCACCTCACGATCACACAAGTATGATATGCGTATTGAACAGTTACGGGACGATTGCAGTACGAAATTCCATCTTTCCTAGTTTGATTAATTAAGCAAATTTTTAACTGAAAGCAGATTAATATGAAGGAAGATAACATTTGGTAAAAAGGATGTGCACGAAATAAGAAAATCACTAAAAATAATGAGTAGGCTTACTTTATTATTATCACAGGGATGCAATGCGCCACTTCTAATCATGCAATGCGCCACGTTTGGCACACGCGCCATAGGTTGGACACCCCTGGCTTAGATGGTTTGGGCATGTGGAGAGGATGGGGGATGATAATTGGGTGCAGAAGGTGAGAAGTGTTAATATTGGGGGAGGGGTTGTGAGGGGTAGACTGAGAACGACATGGGTAGTGGTCATTGAGTGTGACCTCAGGGTTAAGGGAGTGAACAGGGAGGCTGCCAGAGATTGAGCAACATGGAGAGCCGTCATTAGGTGACCAAGGCCGATGCTTGCAAGCATGTTGGAGCCTTCAAAAACGAAATGAAATGAAATGATGATTCTGATACTTATGTTGTGTGGCTTTTATATTGTGAACATTCTTTCTCTTCCCCACTGTTTGGTGCCATTAGTGTTATTAATGTTATTTTGTTTACAGGGGTGGGTGGAATCTCTGGATGTAGAGAATATGGATGAAGGCACAAAGGCAGAACTTATTGCCATCCATGAGAAGGTCGGCAAGATGCTTAATATGTGATAATGGTGGAAGTTTAACCCGCCAAGTCCCACCGACGTACGATGCACGTCACTACTTTTTTCTGCGGACAGACCCAACGATGTGCATCATACGTCACGCAATTGCAAGGCCCATTGTGTGCACATTTTTCAACATTTGCGTGTGATTCTTGGTAGGCATATGTGGAAGACCTTCCTCTACCTGCTATCAAGCGGGGATACTGCCTGGCTCTACCTAACCCCCCCTTCCCCCACACTGGGCAATTCACCTGTTAGCAGTAACCTAGCCAGTAAAGGTATGTTGCCCCACGGTCTCTCCAATGACGAAATTCACGGTGAAAGTGATTCCTGAGGTGGAGGACAAAAAAACAAAGAAGCTAGAGGTAGAAACAAACAGAAGTGATGAGGTGGTAATGTCGTAAAGGAAGGTGCCATATACAGTACATCCTTCAACTTTTGCGAACTTTAACTTTGCGAATCACCAATTTTGCGAGGTAGTTCCAAGTCATTTATTTTTTAACATTTATGAACTTTGCGAGCGATCACACACTTTGCGAGGTCGAGTGGTGGGAAAGTCGTCTTCCCGCACTACTTTGCCACGCGGAGTAGTGACGTCGTGGTTCACTGCGTGTACTGTGCCTCCTAGTTCGGTGTTCTGCCTCCCCGCCACGTTTGTTTACACCACAGTAGTCGCACCCAA
>JAGKTI010029690.1:0-12596 GCA_018397915.1 Birgus latro
GAGAGAGAGAGAGAGAGAGAGAGAGAGAGAGAGAGAGAGAGAGAGAGAGAGAGAGAGAGAGAGAGAGAGAGAGAGAGAGAGAGAGAGAGAGAGAGAGAGAGAGAGAGAGAGAGAGAGAGAGAGAGAGTTGATGATACAGTAATCACGTGATCCTTGCTAGGCTGCCGGACAATGTTCATCACCTCACTCACCGTGGGTAGTGGGTTGCTTGCGCCACCAGCTGAAGATCTGGCCATTTTATCTCACCACCACGTAACTTTATGTGGTCATTTATATATATTGCTGGATGCGCATGAACATTTCCAAGATGATGAAGTGTGTTTCATTCAATTCTGTAAGACTCGAAATTTCAGCCAAGTCGTCACTTGGCAGCACGTAACTAAAGAACCATCGTCATTCTCCACGGGTTAAGGCCTAGCCCCAACTCTAACCTCTACACCCCTGGATCTGTCCTACCCAACAAAACTTAACTATCTCTGCTATAATCTCAAGATGAGATTAAATTCAACTCTTCCATCCTCTTCTGTCTTTCGTTCCTCCATTCTTTCCGCATCCTTCTGCCTACAGGTGACTTTTACACTCCCTCTTCTTTCTTTCATTCTTTCCTCTTCCTTCTGCCTGTGGGTGACTCTACACTGAGTGACATGCCAAATGGTTTCCTGTACACCAGGAAACCACTTACTACGCTGGATGGTAATCATATAACCAAATTATGACGCCTGCTGGTTTAGTGGGTAATTGAGGTGCTCCAATCGGATTGAGCTGGTGAAGGTTAATATCTGAAGGGTGGTTGGGGTTTACTGCTCATGTAATGCCACTCAGAGATGAGTGAGGCTGGTCTCTCTCATCTTCAATGTCAGGACCAATCTGCTTAGCCCCGGGCTCCTATGCTCCTCATGGGGCAATGTAGGATTGGATGATGGATGGATGGATATTACCATTATATCTGTACACTCTAAACAGTACACCCTTGATATCGGACTAATTGGTACCCAACCCTTGACATTAAAGCTGAATGCCATGCTGTTCGGCGTGGCTTTTACCGAACAAAGGTCGTTAAATACAGAGCGTCATTAAGCCATACACTCGTACACAATATCACACAGCTAGGTCTAAATGGCTCTTTTTCTCATCAAATGCTCTATTTACTAACTTATGTGTTTATTCTCACCTTTCAGGAAGTACAGTGGAATCCCCTAAATCGCGGTCTTATTAGACTGGGCACATGCCGCGATCTGAGAATTCAGCAATTTTGAAATAACTCATTTCATGGGGAAATTTACTTAAGGGTTTGTCATCTCAGAAAAGTTGCTCCCCCCATCCCCACACCTACATCATACTGGTCATCAGCGAACACTAACAACTTCCGAGCTTGGCATGGGAAGGAAGCACTGTGATTGGCTTATAGTATGTGCTATGCTTGAGAATGATTAGTTTAGGAATCTCCATGCTTGACAAAGATTGGTTCCCAGCCAGATGTGCGGACTTGAGGTAATGATGGCGCGTGTTACACAAGGCATAGAAAAGCATCATTTCTGAAGGCTGTGTCTATGAATTTCGTTTCATTTCCACAATTTAATGATGTTGGAAACTTGCATGATGTTGCTGCATACTGTATTATGAATTCGCTATTTAGAATCACGTGTTTAGGAGATTCAACTGTAACTGCACTTAAAGTAAACTCTGCAAGCAGGTCTTGGATAAATCTACGTTTATTCATCACGCCACGCTAGTCAGTGTTTCCCGCACGTCCATTCTTTTATCGAACAAAATTTGTTAAATGAACATAATATTTGGCCCGCTCAAGGTGGCCATTCAAACCAAAATTCATTAAAAGAAGGTTCAGTACATCATGGGTGTACTGTATTTAATATGCTTAATGATGATCAGTGAATGAGTCTGACTGTGTCTGGTGGTGGTACAGCTTTCAACAGGACCATAATAGGGATTAAATATATAAATTTTTTTTCAAGATCTCTCTCTCATTAACCATATTATACTGGGTCTAATGGTGCCACTTCCGTGGTCTTCATTTACATGGCTTCTCTATCCCCAACTAATCACATATATGGCAAAGCCACTGTATTGTCTTGTCAACATAATCTTTATCCATCACTCACCTGTGGACTGGTGATTCGACAGGTAGATGATACTCTCCTTCTTCTTTAATGCCTCTTCAGCATCACCATACATTACCACCTGTATGACAGGGCAATTTACATTATTAAAAATAAGAAGCAAAACAGTTTCAATAATTTGGTATTTTGGGTTTCTTGAAAATTTTTAACTCTGTGTCTTGCCAAAATCAATAATAACTGGAACAAAGTTGGTACCACTCCAAAGACAAAATCTGTGAGTCCATGCTGAAGTGGAAAAAATTTAAGACTAGCACAAATCAAATTATCACTATATGCATTCATAATTCCCCACTACCATTTTATCTCTATTTCTCCCATCCCTCCCCCCCCAAAAATAAATAAACAAATAAATAAAATGGGTGGGTGGAATCCAGACAAAGGAAAGAGAAAGTACAAATGCAGAACTAACAAAGGTGAATCCCGTAAAATGGGCCACACAATCATTAACCCTTTTGCGCATGGGACCGCAATTTGCATTTCATGTGGTGTGGTGTGCCAATACACAGAACCTCAAATCGCGTGAGAATGCAAAAAAAAAAAAAAAAAAAAAAAAAAAAAAAAAAAAAAAGTTTTTGGTCGATTTGCATCAAATTTTGTAGCGTTCTAGCAGCCACATGTCTCTCCCGAGGTAAGACCTTGGCAACACTGCAATGGCTCATATGTGCCTGTACGTAGTGATAGAATCTCAGTGCTCCACTAGCAGCCAGACAGCAGGATCGTGCTGTGTTAAGTTGTCCCATTAAATCCGCCATTTTCCCCCTCTCACCCGAGGCTGAACCCATTATTGAAATATTGTGATTGTACAGTGTTTTTGACTATACTGTGAAGTGATTGTGGCTACTGAACATAGATATATTGTTTGTAAAGCATTGAGGCCCGTTATCAGCCATTAGGCCTAGAGGCAGGAGTCTGGTTTGTTATAACAGGGTTTCCACGCTCACCCTGCCCATAAAATGGTGTATTTTACCCTTATATTGAAGCCATAATTTATATCTGTGAAACATATAGTGCCTGGATTAGTGAAATAACTGACCTACCATTGCAGGCATTATGTTATGCCACACAGATACACAGACATATGGATCAGTTACTAAGGGAGCAGGCACTCTTGTACGCCATACAGTAAGGAAGGGAATAACAGAGGAGGCTGGCATGGAATCATGTGATAGTGTTTTATACTGCATATGGTTCAGTGTGAAATATACGTGCAGCGAGTGTTCACCGAGAAATATTACGTGCATTGACTGACAGCGGAAAGTTACGTAATGATCAGAGACAACACATATATGACGTTATATACGTATGTCGTGCAGCACATGTTCGTGGAGAAATCTATTGTGTGCACTGCATGTGTAAGGCAAATGTGGTGCAAGAAACAGAGAATACGCCACACACAAACACACCCACACACACACACACACACACACTCATGCACCCACCCACACACACAACTCACACACTATCTAACTCACCTTCAATTCCTTCAACTTCCTGCCAGCAGCTCAACACCTCTGGAGCAAGTGAGTTATCCATATTTTGTTGATTTGTATATTGACCTATTTCTACATTTCTATATTTTTTCACAAATAAGTATTGTTTTTTACATATACTGTACACATATGAGATGGAAGAAAGTTCAGCTTCAGTATCAGACCCTAGCAAAAAGACTAGTGGTCATGTCGAGTTACTGAGAGCACTATCAAAGAGCTTATGATATTTCATGTGTATAATTTGAGTAAAAAAATAATAATAATAATAAAACCCAACGAGGGAAAATATGTAGGTATTCGTGAAGCAGGGAAATTGAGCGTTTTTATCTCGCTTGCGGGCGAGGAAGAGTGTTCTATCTTTGTTGTCCATTTACTCCAAAATTATTGAACGTACTGATTTCCTGTAAGAATCATGATAAAGATCAGTGAATTCTACGCATGTACAGGACATAACTATGTCATTTCTCTAATGAAAAGTTGTGGTTACGTAGGTGGTTATTGTGCACGCATGACGAAAGTGCACCTCAGCTGAGAGTACCCTGTAGTTTTTTGCGATTTACTTGGAAACTATGAGGCGTATCAAAACAAAAAGGTATCAGGAGAAAGCTTATGAAATTCTACATAAGATTATGTAATAAAAACATAAGGTGTGTGAGAAAACTTCTGCAGTATACCTCCCTGAACAAAAATCAATTTTTTTTACAAAAATGGCTTTTAGTTTTTGGTTATTTTCTCGAAAACTACAAATCGCATCACAACTGGACACACCTCATTAGAAAGCCAATGAAATTCTCTATCAAAACTTATGAAAACATTTTTCTGTATGATGGAAAACACTCGAATGATGATGTTGGGAAGCGAGATCAACGTTCCAAAATGTTTATTCACGGCGGCCTAATGTACTTTTATTCGTATTTTTCTGGTTTTCCTTTTGGCTTATCAGCTAGAACAAACATCGGCGAATAAGATGATGTGAGTTTCAGGGCAAGAATATGTGCAATTTGCGTCACGCGGGCGGCTTGGTGGCGGGCGTGGGCAAGTAAACTCGTGAGCCGTGAAACTTAATAAAACTTACGGTGCGCGAAAGGGTTAATATACTGGGTATTATTTAAGGGCTTCAAAATCTTGGCTTCAAATGAGAGGTAAATAGCATCAACATATATTTTTGGTACTTTTTCCATTACAATCATCCCAACCTCAGATATGGTGAGAGAACTCAAAAACAAAGAAAGAGAAAGCATATAGGAGAAGCCCAAAAGTTTCATTTTGCTTGCTGAAGTGAGTAACATCATCATCCATAATTTATCCAAACTTCTGAATTTTTGCTCCCCCCTCACAAGCAAAACACTTTCTGCACATATTCATATTATAGTCACCAAGTCATTTACCAAGATATAAAAGGGGTGTAACCCCTGACATATGAATCCTGCAGCTGCTGACCCAGCAACCACAGAAAAGCAACCACCCCTATGGGGTTGTCCTGCAGGTTCCATATGCTGTTGATGTTATCTGTGTCTTATCGTACCATGTGCTGTGCACTGCTCCATTATATGTTAAGTGGGCCTAATCTACAAGCAGGGTATGTGTTGTCTATTGTCTATGACTCAACCCAACCCAATTTTAAGTTACAGTAGAATCTGCTAAACAAAAGTGATGATATCTAGGGTTGGTGGCGGTACAATCAGAGGAGAGGGTGAGTGGCCATGTGCAGTTTGCCACAAAAGCGTGGGAAGTAATTCCATCTTGTGCAGTGTCTGTGATAAATGGGTGCACAAGAGATGTAGTGGTATTAGAGGTAGACTGCGAGATAATGCTGATTTTATGTGTGCGGCGTGTCGGGGAGAGCAGGTGAAGACTGTTAGGCGTGAAAGGATTGATCTTGCTGGTGAGTCTCTTGAGTGTGTGGAAGAGTTTTGTTATTTGGGAGATATTTTATGTGCCGGAGGTGGGGCTAGCTAGCTTGGTTGCTAGGGTGAGAAGTGGTTAGAAGAAGTTCAGGAAGCCGTTGCCTCTCCTGACATTGAGGGGACTCTTCTTACGTGTTAAGGGGTCTTTGTATGCAGCATGTGTTAGGAGTGTGATGCTGTATGGTAGTGAGACCTGGGCAGTAAAGGAAGAGGATATTCGCAGGTTTAAACGTACAGAAATGACAATGATTAGGTGGATGTGCAGTGCGTCCCTGCATGCAAGGCCTGAGGGGGCTGGGTTTACAATAGAAGAGTTGAAAGGAATGATGGGACTGGAGTGTATTGGTGCTGTGATGAGGAGAGGTAGGCTGAGGTGATTTGGACGTGTGGGGAGGATGGGGGATGATAATTGGGTACAGAGGGTGAGAAGTGTTAATACTGGGGGAGGGGTTGGGAGGGGTAGACTGAGAAAGACATGGGACGAGGTCATTAAGTATGACTTAAGGGTTAAGGAACTGAACAGGGAGGCTGCCAAAGATCGAGCAGCATGGACAGCCGCCATTAGGTGACCAAGGCCGACGAATGCAAGCATGTTGGAGCCTTCAAAAACAAAACGAAAATTAAAGGAAACGATGTGACTGGAAACATGCTGCGATTTGACAATTTCGCGAGTGTATGTGAGTGAGGAGGAGGGGGGAGAGAGGGAGGGGAAGGCCAAGGATAAGATGGAGAGATGGAGTGGAGAGGTATATGAGAGGGGGTGTGTGAGCTGGGAGCAGGGCAGTGAAATGGCGGGGGACAGAGCAACATGGAGGCAATTTGTTTGTGGCCAGCCTGTACGGGATTAAGGCGTCTGGCAATAGACAGATAGATAGACTGAAATACAGTACCTAATCCTATGGGCAAAATTACTTCTGAGTCATTTTGGAAAAGTTGCCCTCCTTTCCCCCAAACCTACATCAAAATGGTCACTTGTAAACACTAACAATCTGGAAAAGAAATTAATAAAGCATTTAATGGAACCAAACAATATGTATTGTATGAATTTTACATGACTCCGGCTGATGACATTGTTTGTATAGATGGGGGAAGGGGGAGGGGATCCAAGGCTTGAGGTGAACTACGGCCTCACAGCCCGGGTGATGGCTGACTGCAGATTCATCTACAAATACATCTCGTCACCTGCTGTGATACGTGATTGGATGATGAATAAAATAATGCTTTAACTGGAGTAGATTTTGTTAATTTGAGCTACTGAAGATTTCCATTTTAATCCTCATCTCTACATAAGCAAACACTGAGACAATTGCTGAACTGTAATATTGACAAACCAAACTGTTGATAGCTGAAAAATGGGGGGGGGGGGGCTGGGTTAATTTATTGGTATTTTTTGCCCTTCTCAACAGTTTGATTGTGCTGCATTTGGGTGCAATAACACTGATGGACCTTCTAGGCGACTTTTCCGATTCCCTTGTGATCCACCAAGTCAAGAGTTTTTAAGATGGTAGTGAGGCACGTGTATGGGTAAATGGGCATCTATGTAAACGATTCACAATCAGTGTAGGCGTGTGACAAGGTTGTGTGATGTCCCCATGGTTGTTCAATATACATGTACACGGATGGGGTGATGAGAAAAGTAATCACACGAGTAATGGAGAGAGGGATGGTGCTGTCTATTGCCAGACGCCATAATCCCGTAAGGGGTGGCCATTTGACTCTGAGTTATTTGTTTTACAGGGAGGGGCACTAACCCTCCACCAACCCACTTGTTGACACGTAGGGAGCACGTATGGTTTGGTTATATGGTGACAGGAAAGATGGGAGAAATAGGAAGAGAGGAGGGCAGGCTCAGAAAGAGAATGATAAAGGCTAAGGAAGAAGTAGGCAGCACTACATCAAGTGAGTGGATGATGGATGGAAAAACTCAATATGTTCCATGCTGTTGATGCAGTGCTACTTGCAATTACTGGACTAGCGCTTGGCAGAGTAGTGCAGAGTTTTGTAGATGTCTGTGAGTGTCGTGCCTTAAGAGTAAATGTAGAAAAGGGTAAAATGATGGTTCTTGAGAGAGAAGGTGACTCGAAGTGTGATGTTACAGTGAATGGAGAGAGACTGGAATTGGTGAGAGAGTCCAAATACAGTGCCCACGCACAGTGAACGTATTCAGAGTAAACGATTTATCTAGTGAACGACCAGGGGGTAATCAGGTCCACAAAACCATAATGAACAAGTTGAACCCTGAGTGAACGAAATCAGGGGAAAGAGTAGGCCATAACCGCCATCTCCCATAATGAATGACCCCCCCCCCAAGTAGACGCTGCACAAGAGGCCAGATCTGTGCAACCTGTTGAGCAGGATCCAAAGGAGGATGAAGATTTGCCTACGTCGAACATCAGTAAAATTCTAGCGGCAGTGGATGTTATGAGGGAGGAAGTCAAGGCAAATGAAACCAGCTATCTTAGGAAGTGCTCAGTGGAGCAGAAACCACTTTTCGTTATTACCCTGAAAGGCACAATACACAAGTCAACAGAAAAAAACAAACACTCATCACACACTACTACTGAACTAAGAACAACAGGAGCAAGATGCCTCTACAACATCTGTTACACTTCCTGGGGAAGACAATGATGTCATCTTTGGACTTCAGAGTTTTTATGGGATAGGCAAATGAGGTACAAGCATGTGGGAAAATGGTTCAGTCAAGTGATGAGGGCAAGACTGGTGATGGGAAAGTGGGAGTGGAAGGTGATGTGGCAGGAACACCCTAAGTGCATCTCCCTCCCTCGGAACCACCTGAATTCAAGCCAATCAGGACTGACATCTGTTCCATTTAAGGTAAATAACCATATGTTTTATATTTTATATATCTGTACTGTATGTGTCTGAAATGTGCCCTTTAGTACATCCCTATGGCTCAAAAAGTGGACTTTGAGGGAGCAGTGCCACCCATATGCTATTTTTCCCAAAAGATATGTTGTTCACAGTGAACGAGCTTGTCTGCCACCCATACACTCATTCACTGTGGGAGGGCACTGTACCTGGGTACAGGGATAGAAAAGAGAGGAAAATGTGCAAAAGAAGTGGAAAGTAGAGTGACACAAGGATGGAAAGTAGCTGGTGCTATGGTGGCCTTGACAAGAAACAGAGGCTTCAGTGTTGCAACTTACATGAAGGAGTGTTACTGCAAACTTTAACATATGGATGTGAGACTATGGTGTGGTGTGAAAATGAAGTCAAAAGTAAGAGCAGTGGAGATGGGGCTTCTGAGGACTGTATATGGAGTACAGAGAGTGGATAGGATATGAAATAACAAGATACATGAAAGATGTGGAGTGAGGAAGTCTGTGGACACCAGAATTGATGAGAGTGTACTTAGATGGTATGGTCATGTGGAGAGAATGGATGACAATACAGTGGTGAAAAAGGTATTTCTGAGCGAATCTGAAGTAGGGAGGAGGCAAGGTAGGCCAAGACTAAGGTGGAAGGATATGGTGGATGAGTGTGTGAGGAAGAGAGGTACTGAAGTTGGTGAGGCTAAGGGACTGACAAGAGACTGAACTGGATAGATGAATTTTGTGCAGGGAAGTGCATAACCAGGGATTTGGCACCCGTTTGTGACATGACAGTGTTCAGATTGGCTCAAGCTATCATATAGGTATATAAAAAGCTAGAGAATGGGGTGAATTATTTTGGGGGGGGGGGGGGGTATCTGATGAAGCCAGGATTTTGAGGGCTTGAATGATGAATGAATGGAAGCATGGCCCATTGAATCTGGCAAACTTTGGCTGCTACTCCTCACCCTGCCCTAGGGTGGGATAGGAGGTCCAGATGATGAAAATGATTAAGGTGAAGAGAGCAGTATGGTCTGCAAGTGAGTGTTGTTGGCTTTGCTAGGCAAGGTTCATGAAGAGTATTTGACCCACATCCACACAGGGAGGTAAGCCTTAATAATATCCTGATGGAAATCATTTTATCACAATTATGGAGATCAAGAAGAATGACAATGTTTAACCCACCCAGTCCCGACTGGTTTTTTACCCAGCCTACCCCCAGATCCTGACCAATTTTCAACTTTTTTTTTTTTGGCTCAAACCTCCGCTTTTGGTGAGAAACATTGAAAAATCATAGAGAAATTGTCCTCCTGAGGTTAAAAAAGTTGGTACAAGTGTCATTTAGCCTTACATTTTCCTTCTTTTTCAGGGTACCTGCCTAAAGAAAACGAACTATGAAAGGGTTAACTATTTCAAGCCACTTTAAATTACGTATTTATTTATTTATTTATTTATTTGGTACAAATTTATGTGTAGTACAAGTTTATATCGGTTTTCACACAATAATATAGGCGATAAAAGCATTGTTCACTCAACCAAAACCCCAGTATACGGCACCTTCCTTTACAACATTACCACCTCATCACTTCTGTTTGTTTCAACCTCTAGCTACTTTGTTTCTTTGTCCTCCACCTCAGAAATCACTTTCACCGTGAATTTCGTCATTGGAGAGACCGTGGGGCAACATGCCTTTACTGGCCAGGTTCCAGCTAACTGGTGAATTGCCCAGTGTGGGAGGGAGAGGGGGTTAGGTGGGGCCAGGCAGTATCCCCGCTTGACAGCAGGTAGAGGAAGGTCTCCCACATATGCCTACCAAAAATCACCTGCGAATGTTGAAAAATGTGTACACAATGGGCCTTGCAATTGAGTGACGTACGATGCACGTCGTTGGGTCTGTCTGCAGAAAAAAGTAGCGACGTGCATCGTACGTCAGTAGGACCCGGCGGGTTAAAGTCAACCAAAACTCCATCAAACCTAAAAACCGTGGGCAGAATAAGTAAACATTGATGGTGTTAATTGTTCTAACATCGTCTAACAACTCATCCCAGATCTTTAAATGCTTCAATATTTGCCCAACTGATACAAAGAGGAAAATCTCATTTTCATACAGCTTTACGTGTTATGAAATCACCATTTGCGCAAACATAACATAACAGATGTTCAAAAACATTTTGGAAAACCTTCACTTTCGAGGTTGCAATAGCAAATTATGTGTATTTTCCACAAATTACTGATACTGCAAACTGTTGCATGATGTTGCTGCATATTATGAACTCAGTTTAAAAACAAGCGATTTAGGAGATTCCACTGTAGTAACTTGGGAGGGCTAAGTGATGCCCTGTTCTAAGCCAAGCTAGGTGAATTCAATCAGCTCTGTTTAATGACACTTCTAATGGGTAGATGTTGGTGGCAGTGGGGGATTGTGGGGCTTGTAATATAGTGTTCTGGTCAAGATATTGTGCCACCCTGAGTCTGAAGTGGGTGTGTGAGCTTTTACTCTTTATGTAGTAGGTGGGGGCACTCACCATCCACTCACTTGATGTAGTGCTGCTCTCGAGTGTCTGCCCTTTCCTCTCCTCCATCCTTCTTTCCTTCCATCCTCTTGTGTCTTTCTTTCCTTGTCCTTCTGCCTACAGGTGACTTCACACTCCCTCTTCTTTCTTTCCTTCATTCCTTCCTCTTCCTTCTGCATGTGGGTGACTACGCTGGGAGGTAATCACATAACCAAACTGTGGTGCCTGGTGGTTTAGTGGGTAATTAAGGCACTCCAATCAGATTGAGCCAGTGAAGGTTTATATCCAAGGGGTGGTTGGGGTTTATTGCTCACGTAATGCCACTCAGTGATGATTGAGGCTGGTCACTCTCATCTTAAATGTCAGGACCAACTTGCCTAACACCAGGCTCCTAAGCTCCTCATGGGGCAATTTGCGATTGGATGATGAATGAACGTTAGTGTAAGAGTGTCTGGAGGTGAGATGTTGTTGAAAAGGGTCTGGCAGTGGCTGTATGGAGATGATGATATGTGCCTAGTTGTACGGTACTGTGCGGTTCTCTCACATAATGGCAAGGGTATCGTGCTGAGACACACTACTGCACTGAACCGTGTGCCTCACACAGATGCACAAATTATCCAATGATTACACTGTTCCTTTCTCTTACTATACTCTTTAGACACTTTTTACTCTCAACATTTTCCCCCACTCCCTCATAAAAACTTCTTGCATTGACCCCCGCTACAGTACCAGGTACCTCCATTTTTCTGCCATTGCTCTTTCAACCTCTATATCCCACTAGGCTATTCCTTTCTAAGAAGTTGAATTCCTGAAACAACAACACAGCTTTAGCATTTCTGGTAAAAAACTCCTTGTATGCACTTCACTAAAAATATTGAAAATCTTAAAAACTCACTCCCTCTCCTCCAAATACATGTGCAATAAATCAACATTCTTTCCCTACTCTCCCTCATAATAAGGTATGGTTGGTTTTACATGGCCTTTAACCCATTCAATCTAATGCACTTTTTGTCTTCTTCTTCTACCCTCACACTGTACTGTCTTGTCATCTGGAAATAGCACCAACAAATAAGTAAAAACATCAGACAGTTACAAGGAATTAACCAATATTTATTATCCACACATCTTACCTCAACCCCAGTGCAGGTTTCAAAAAAGAAGAGTACAAGGCGCTGGTAGAGGGAATAGAGTTTGTCATCGCCCCATTGGTATATCCAGTCTGGAAGGACCAAAGTCAGCCCTCGCCACACTACCCACAACCCTAGGTACTGCGGAGACACTCCTATCATCATCACTGACCCAAAGGCGAACCTGCCAACACAATGCAAGTCAAAAGGTGATGCCAATCTTTTCATGTGGTGATAAGAAGTGACAAGACAGTCATGAATTGCAGAAATTCAACAGAAAAGTTTTTGCATAAAAGTACTGTCAGATCATTTTCATACAAAATAGGACCAGGAAAACCTTCACATAAGTGAAATGATGTGACTCAAATTTAGCAACTTACAAGAGAAAATAATTGGAGACTGTTCTTCAAACAACTTTCATTAAAATAAGACAACAGTCATGCAGCGCAGTATTTCCAAATTTCCTATTGGAATGAAGTGTTGATGTATCCTTTGTTAAACACAAGCACACACACACACATACTGTAGTACCGGTATACATAATACAGGGTATATATATACATATATATCGTTTCGTTTTTGAAGGCTGC
>JAGKTI010029691.1:0-12596 GCA_018397915.1 Birgus latro
CTCTCGCCACCAACGACGAATTTCGGACATGACTGAGCAAATGCGACCATAGGTTTCCACTTATTAAGGACACACAAAACAGAGTTCAGTATGTTTATGTCTATAGATGGATAGACTGATAGATAATTGGATGGACAGATACATAGATATAATTACAGTACATCAAAATCTAGGTCTTTATTCTTCTATATGTATTCAGTATGAAATTATGGTTTGTACAAGAACTTCCTTTACTGATAAAAATTGCAAATCTTCAATAATTATACGAATTTCCTGCACTGATTCTCCTTCTGCTAATTATAGGCTCATGCAACTCGCTCTCTGCAATCCCCCTCCTGGCCATGAACTTGTTGGGTAAATGCCTAAATCCCATCCCCACCGCCACTCCCAGTAATCCTCCCCTTCTCTTCTACAGTATTCCCCCTCGCCTACCCTTCATCCAACTTCCCTTATCTCCCTGCCAGTTTCTCCCGCTTCCTCTGCCGTTCCTGCACTCTTCTCCATCCCTTCGCCCCACCTCCCCTTCCTTCCCCTCCTTTCCCCCCTGTATATCCCTCAGACCCTTTCCTTTCCCTCCCCTCTACTACCATTCCCTCCCCTCCTCTCTGAAGTCCCCAATCACTCCCTCTCCCTCCCCTCTCATCCCATCTCCCCACTCTTCACCCCCACGCGCCTCCTAATTACTCCCCACTCCACTGAAATATCTAATCCTACTTCAATGTCTCATAAATCGTCCTTCTCGATGTTTTTATTTCTAATATTTTTTAAAATTACTTTTCAATAACTCGGCTGTCCAATTTACACAACTTTTCTCGATATAGTCTAGTTATTTCCAAATAAATTACACTTAAGTATTCAATTTCCTCTCACTCTAGCTGAAACATTTTAAGACTGTCCACTTTAACTTCTAAAAATAACATCCCTCCATCTTGAATACTGATCTGTAACGAGAGACTAAAAAATAATAATAATGCTAGAAACGAAGAAGTGAGTTAAATCATTTAAAGGCATCAGGGTTAAAAGACATCATCGAAGTGACGGGTTAACTATTATAATATCGGGCGGCCAGAGCAAGGCCCCGTCCACACGAGCGAGCAGTGTCCGACGGGCACAGCCCGCTGAGCGGATATCCATCGCTTTTCTAGCAGTGTTTCCAGATCAAGCAGTCCCCGGCGGCCACTGGCTACAGCCAGGCGCACCGGTGTTGTCCACACGGCAGACAGAGCTGCGGTGAGGTAGTGGTTGTCCACTCATTTTGCAGTGGCCAACTGTCTTGATGCTCGCCAGAAATGAGTGTAATAAGACAACATGGGAAGTAAGAATTGTTGCAGGACAGTTAAAGCTAAAAGTGTAGCTTTGTGTACCGTAATCAGCCCAGCAGGCAGTGCCTCAATACAGTCAAGGGCATTTCGTTGGTTTGCCCGTGGTTCCCCTGCTTGTAACGTCCTCTATACTCGTGCCCGCCACCCACCATCTAAACGTGTGAATTGTAACGTGATTTGATAATGTTTGCCCATCGGGCACTGCCCGCTCGTGTGGAAGTTGTTTAAGTGAAACTTGGGTTGCTAAGTCCGTAGAATTTCTGTTTCCCTCTTAAAAAAAAAAACACACACACACACACACAATGAAGTGAACATGCGGGAAGATTAAAACGTTTGTGCTCAGCCATGTCAGTCATTGGCGGTAACGAGTAACTGAAACCAAAGTCCACAGGGTTTTCCACGGGACATTACTGAAGGTATAGAATCCTGTAATAGTGAAGGGCTTCAGAACGCCAGGATAAAGACAATCACAGACAGTAAGAGTAAGTGAAACGTGGCCCGGTAGGTCTGTAGAATTTCCAACGGGCCAGGTACAGTATAGTCTGTTTAAAGACAGCCTCCTAAGGTCAGACTTCATGTCAAGTTGATCAAGATGTTGTCAATGACTAGGTTTTGTTATGGGGCAAGTCTTCAACGCCACCATATTTGGTTAATATCCGACTATTCTACGGCCCCCGTGAAAGTTTCGGCCGTGACAATAGTCCTTTCGGTACCTAAAAGAATTTCACCCATTTTAACCAAACTTTGGAGATTGGTTGCCAGAGACCTCTTGACAATATCCGTGATGTCAGCATAATCAATGCCCAGTTTATAGGGTAGGACCAAGGTTAATCATATACGTAAACAAGCAAAGATTTCGGGTATTTATTAACAATATATATCATAGTTGTATCTATTTCCATATTAAATACATTTTATAAAACACGAATTTAATTTTTCACAGGATATTCAGGTGATGGTTAAAATGTATAAAGACTATATGGGTGGGTGACGAACCGATTTATATTTTTTCAACTTTGTCCAGATTTTCATCCTTTTCACTTATTTCACGTAGCTCAGTGTTAGTAAAATTTAACACTACGGCTCTGCAATCACAACACTTACTATAATCCTATTCATGTTGATCTATTGCTGAAGATCATTCAAAAGTGAGATGACAATTTTAGTCAAAGTTGATCAGAGAATCCTTTCAGCACAAGTTACATTTAATCCTTGCTGTTGCCAGACGATTAGTTAAGAGTAAATGAAAGCTGGATGTTCTAGAAGTTGCCCGAAGTATTGCGCCCAATTATCCACCTCTCCAATCAGCTTTCGGTAAACTAGAATAGCTGGAAAACAGCGAAAAGTACTGTGCACTGTCTTGAGTTGGGACGTGACAGCCCAGTGTCTCCACGCTTAGTAATAGGTTAGTTTGTGTTCGGTTAAATAGGTTAAGTTAGCTGGAGTTAGGTTAAACAGGTTAGTTATTAGTCATTCTACCGGGCTATCAAGATCAAGCAAGACAGTGCCATGTTAAAGCAATTATTCTCTTACCGTAATTACTGACAAAGATAAAACTTGATTTATTAACCTAGATCGCATGTTAACAATGGGCAACTATTTACCGAGTGTTACAGTATATTTAACTCCTGTAGCGAAATCAGATCTGATAAAATTCGTCTGGTGGCAACAAGAACAAATTTTAAGATCCCGGGTTGAAAGTGATGGATATTTAGCCGATTTGAGATTTAACAGTCTTAGCATCAAAAATTCGATGAATTTTCTAATATGCTGATGCAAAACCTATCGATATTAAAATTACAGCACAAGACAGTTAAAGTATTACAGAAAAACTCTAAATGATAGACTTAAGCCAATGTCACCACGAACCAAACTGTTCTTTGAGAGGGACGTCGAGTAGAGGTAAATGCCAAGATTTTGTCTAGTCCTTAGATTTTTTTATTCTTTCACTGGATCTTATTAGAGTTCCGAGTTTCTAGTTTTCACAGTAAATCGAAAGTTAACAATACTTTAGAGATTTTAGACTATCTTTACATACAGCATTTGTCGTAGTTGATTCGCATGCAGTACAGGAGGGTCTTCTACGCACAGCACAGGTACCTGGGCCCAATGGAGCACAAGGAACAGTCCAGTAGAAGGCATGCATACCAGCAGCTGGGGCTCCTGATGCACAAGAAACAGTCGAGCAGAAGAGATACGGGCAGCTTGGGTCTTGTGCACAGGAAACAGTCGAGTAGATGGCATAAACAGGCAGATGTGCATCAGAAACCGTTGAGTAGAAGGCAATCATGCGGAACTTCTCCGCCAACAGGTGGCAAGAAGGTAGATAGGTAGCCAAATCTTCAGTCAGCCAACAGCCTCCGTTCTCGATCTTCCAGCAGTGTCATTCTATTATATAAAATAGAAGGCAATCTTACAATGATTTTTCCTCGCTTCAGTAATAACTAAATAGCTAGAATGAAATTAAATCATGATAAAGGGCTAAGGCTAAACTTACCTAACCCTACCATTAATCGCCAGTTCTGTTATATTCTACATTTTCTCAACCACTAGAGTATTTTTAAGTGCTTAGAAAAATTAAATAACCTAGTTAAAAAAAAATCCATGAACCACATAACCCAATGTCCCTCCAAGCTGACTAGTATTTATGTAGCGAGAATAAACATTAATATACATTTATCTTAAACATGCTGGCTATGTCTCGCCAAGGACAGTGGAAGTTATGAGGTGAATAAGTCATCAAGATGTAGACCCGATTTGCATCTCAAATATCAATCTTAGCCTAACGAAATAGCAAAGTATGTTTTTAGCAGCGTATTGCCGAGGCAAGAAAGACTAAACCATTCAGTGTATGGTTAAAATTATATAGGTTTATTAATTTCTTAAGGATTACCTTGTCTGGGTCAGCAGTGTTATGGCAGCAGTAAATTGAGCTGCTTGTACTCCTGTCACAGCATACAGTTTCCTTGTAGCCAGACTTCATCCCGAGAGAGTCGCCACGAACAAAATTCACCTTCTCCAGAACCAGTAGGCTCTCCTCCCAACACCCACCACCCACGTTCATATACCGCTCCACATCCTGTCTCCACCTCAGTTTTCTTACCTGAGAAAAAGTAATTAAGGAAGTGTGTGTACATGAACGGCACCACTGGCAAAATAAGGAAACAGGTCTTTTATTCTAGGTGGCAATATCATACCTCACTGATAAGGGAAGAATCTTAATACATCAACGCCAGACTTAATACACCTAGTCCAATAATACCTCGCTAGTAGGCAAAAATCTTCACCTGTTTGTCTCCAGATGTCCACTGACCAGACTTAAAATCAATACAAAGATTTCAGGGCAGTTAAATTGGCCAGATTCACCCGCCCAGTCTTTGTATTTTCCATTCAGTCTTGCCATGAACATTCCAGATAATGTTAGAAATATTGCTAGAGTTGCTCACCGAAGTATTGCTAGTTACCTACGGAAGAATAACGAGTTACCTGTTAACCACTGCTGACTATTATCGCACACAACTGGTATTTCAGTACTTGACTATATGTACTCCATTGCCCTTCACCTATAGTTCCCAAACCTTTGCATTTCTAACTTAGAATTAAAGTTTCTCCTTAACTTACCAACAACATAGCACCGAATATCCTGCCGTCACGATATTAGCCGACTCCCACATTTAATCTTATAACTTTACCTGACCTCTAACACCCTGACTGCTTAGTACCTGATTAAGTTCACCTGTATCTTACCTGTATACTTACACATATCGTCAGGGATAATTTTCAATCCTTGTAACAATGTATACTAAAGTAGTCTTTTCTACCATCTAGTGCTTCTAAGAGTACCCTCCATTTTTCTACCATCTACTCTCCCTAGTTGCCTACCTATAGCTAAATGGTTTCCTACCTATGGCTTTCTCCCTACACCATCCTTACTAATACCTACAGTTGCCTCCTATCTTTAGCTTAGTTTTAACTTTAGCTTCCTATCAAGTTTCAACCCTATTTTACCTATCCAGTCCCCTTGCTGAATTTTCTATTAATTTTGTTCCCCATCACAGCCGAAGTATCCGTCCTACCGCATGTTGGGTGGGAGGAGAAATACAGCTTAGATCTAATTCCTTATTTTCTATAACGTTTCAGGCTACACAGAATCCATCTTCAGAGTCTTGAGTGATGCTGCAGAGACCCTTATACCTCCAGAAATTACCTCCCTCCTCCCGACCCTTCCTAGGGCAGCAGTCCGGTTGGTTACCTTTAGGAAAATTCTGTCGTCCTACCCCACCTCTGATTTGCGCCATTAATGCTCTCCTACACAGCGTAGATGATGTAAATACCCATAGGGAGGGATTTTTTAGCCAGAGTTGCTTCCATTATCTCATCTTATTCAGCTCCTCCAACCACCCTTATCCCCCACAATTCCTCCTCCCAGTGTTACCTGCCAGTTCAGAGCGTCTGGCTGCTGCTTCGCTTAAAAATTCGAAGTGACAGGAATGTGTATAAAGCGGAACTATCCTAGAGTACGTTCTAGACCATCCACTCACGATATGCTGTATATTACACCTATTTTTTACTTCCTTTCACTTTTGTTTTGACTTGTGTTTTACGTCCTGAGTAGGGTACGATCCAAAGGCCTGCTTTCTCTAAGATCTTATTGATAACCGAAGTTTTGAGATTGGGTCATATATACCTAGAATTGACAGTTTGAGCATTGGCAATATATATATATTTTTTTAGGTTTTAACAAGACTACCGGATAACATACCATAATAGCTATTTATGTATTTAATCTCATCATGAACTCATTATTGCTAATAATATACGCCCCTCGCAAAAATCCTTTAACTCCAAACTTGGACCTTTTGTTGTGTGCTGGATATAGTGGATAGTCATCCCGGATGGTGTATGTTACGCAGTATAGCTCCCTCGTCTGTTCTCAGGGTTACAGGATCTAAGAATCCGAGTTTTTTTCTTTCACTTCTACTGTGAAGTCATCATTCACGCTAATATTCGTGTTATTAGAGTAATGGTGTCCTTTGGCACTAACACATCGTCCACATGTCTGTACCAAGTTGCACCCCTGCCTTGGATTCTCCTGCAGTAGTCAGCCCGAAATGTTTCTATGTATAGTCAAGCCATGACAGCAGAATGAGGCGAGCCCATGGCTAGACAGTGTTTGCTACGTTACTATCCACTGAAAGTAAATATTCCGAAATAACGTGATTACTTCGATGTAGTCAGATCTACGTAATGGCAGCTCTTCATCTTTGGCCCCCACTGTTCTTCCTTGCCGGCAGTAGGACCAACAGTGGCCGTCGAAGATGAGGAGCTGCCAATACGATAGTCTGACTACAACGAACTATTACCAAAGTCTGAACATTTACTGTCAGTGGAGAGGAATACAGGCAACAATTGTCTAGCCATGAGCTGTACTTTATACCCGTGATGGCTTGCCAATACATGGGAAACTGATTACTGCAGAAGAAACACAGGCAAGGGTGTAACTTTGTACAGATATGGACACTTAGTAACAGTGCCCTAGGACATCAGTGTTTTTACTTCTGCATAGGAGAGAAAAAACAAAGGTAATATATGGCGAACAGACGACGGAGCTAAATACTGTGTATTGCAAATCCAATTAGAGAATACTATGCACTGTCTCGGCACACCGAAAGGACCAAGTCTGTAGTGGTTACAGTTTTTTCTAAAGGCGTATAGAATCTGCGGGAACGAGTCCATAGAGGAAGAGATTAAATACATAAAAGAAGCCTTTATGAGACTTTGGTATCCGGTAAGCACGTTAAATCTTAAACGGAACGTAGTGGTATATAAAAAAAAAATGTCAAGTGTTCAATCAAGCTACAACAGTACAAGGTAATTGTGTGTCCCCTGTTTAAAGATTCGGTTTTCTGCTTAATGAAAGCAGGCCTTTGGGTCGCAGCATCCTTAGAATGTTAGTCAAAAGTAAAAGGAAGTGAAAATGAGTAAAAAACAGCATACCGTACATTGGATGCCCGAAAATGTACACAGGGGAAACTACGAGGAATGGATGCACAGCTAGAACAAAGCAGATGTAGGACGTAACAGTATCGAATTCCCTATGTTGCAAGAGATCAGCACAATCATTTGTCCAGGAAGAAGCTAATCATTGAGAAGTCTAAATAAACATGCTGGAAGCAGCTCAAGTTTTTGTGCAAAATGTAAACACTGAGGGTTTTTCCAGCCTATGTAGGCATACAGCACGTGGCGTAATTTGGGGTGGGGCAGGACTACGTAATTTTCCTAGCACTAGCCAATCACGGTGCGACACAAGAAAGGAATTTCCATGGGTATAATATCTGCTGTATCACATACACTCAAAGTGTGTTTTGTGAAGCCTGAAACTTAGGAAAAATAATTCAAGCTCTAACCGTGTCGACCACCAAACATTTCTACAGCCTAAGTTAGTATATTTCCTAGCAGAGCCTAAGTAGCTATCTCATTACAAAATCTTACACCCTAATTTCTATGCCTGTTCCTTATTCCTTCTTCCCCTTAAATTATTTCCTAGTAATTAACCTCTAAAAACCCTAGCCTACTCCCTCACCCTGACCAATACTGCAAAACAACCAGCCAAACCCTTAAAGCAGACAGGGGCCTAAGCATTGAAAGTTAAGCAAAATTAAAAGTGAAAATGAAAATGAACACCGAAAGTTGGAGTATACTTATCGGCTGGTGTGGGCGCAGTGTGTAGACAGCGGTGTCCGTCGCCTCACCTGCGAAATACAAATTGTTCAGTGACAATTTAATCGTACCTTTCTACTCTAGGTTCCCGTCAACAAAAAATACATGCTACGCATTGACAAGTAGCGCTAAACATACAGTGGGAAGCAAGATTAACATCACTACAGATGCATGACCTGACATTCTAGATTATCTTAGATTTCTGTCAGTCTTCCTTCCTCACTCTCCTCCCCCCCCCCCTCCATTTAAAAAAAAAAAAGTAGGGTATTGCAAGGAAGAAACACTTATTCTGAAGTGCGTGGTTCATTAGATAAAAACGAGAATACTTAAACATGAAATACTGCAAAGACAGTCATGCCCAGAGATTCTTTCATTTGTGAAAGCCAGTGGGAAATGTTAAAGTGCATCAAGTCAATAAATTAGCACACCTTATTCTAACAAAGCAAAAATCACTATCACAAACCTCAATTCATAATGAAAGTCAGAAGAGGGACTGACTAGCAATGAAAAAGCCCAGAAAATTCTTTTGGTTTTCAAACACGATTTAGTGTACGAGGAAGTGGCTGTGTTCCACCAAGTAAAGAATCATTTGTCTATAAAGGTTGTAACTGCTTCATTTTAAGTCTATTATTCCGTAGCTTCTGCTATATCTTGTGACAGCAGTGCCGTCTGTCCTTCCCTGTAGCTAGTATCCTTGCAGTTGTAAGGTTGCATTATTTCTGCATACAAGTTTTCCTTTGCCAGAGTTCCTAGTAAGTCAATGAGCAACTACCACTCGGCAGTTTTTAATTAGCTAACCCGTGCACTGTAGAAGGCAACATTCTTAATACGACTAACGCTCTTTTCTCCATATGTCCTCCGTCAAGTTTAGACCTAGGGTAGAGAGTCTGTCGGGCTCACTTGTCCATCTTTGTATTCTCTTTAAGTACAGTACCAGCGAAATGGAAATAGTTAAAGTAATGCAGCCGTATAAACTCAATCACCTCCACCTTTAACTTGATTCGTTATCAAAACCAACCTCACTTTGTGCTTAAAATCCAAAGCCAAAATACCGAACTAACTACTACACTGTTTCACAGTTAAACAAGTTGCGCTTCTCCAACCTCGCTCGCCATTTAACTTATGCAGAAATGGGAAAAATTCCCAACAACCTATCAATAAGAAAGATACCCCACCGTAAGACCTTAACACTAAAAAAAAATAAGAAATCGACTTACCATAAGGTGAAGGTACTCTCCCTGCGACGGACAGCGTTTTTCTGGCGGCTGGCTTACGTGGACCTGCCTTGTAGGCTCCCCAAACCAGCCTACTGAATCACAAAACAGTGAGCTTTAGCTATCTTGAGCAACAGTTTGGCGAGTTCATGGGGCAAGGGTCCGTAGTAGAGTCAGTACTAGTTACCCTGTGTTTTCCATTATATTGTACCTGTTGGGTAACGCTCACGACACTGAATAAACAAAATAGATGTAACCAGATAGTAATATGTCTGGCTCTGAACAGCCATCTTTGAATACACATCCGAAACACCACTCACGGACCCATTCTCTCGACGCATCCAAAATTTAGTGTTAAAAATTCATATCAGAGCGATGGCAGGTGAAGGTCACCAAATCCCCCTCCTGAAATTATAATGACCTATACTTTTGATCAGCCTTAATAACATGTGATTTAGAGAAAGATAAATCTATTTTTATTTAAGCTAGAAATGCACGCTTGATGTCGACCCTAACGCCATCTGTTGAGCTGACGCGTTACTAAAGGTGCACCGTCGCTTGCGGGGGAGAACTCACACAAAGGTGTTACGGTGATTCTGTTGTTCCATTTGTAATTACTGTAGTTTTTGCCTTCTCGTAAGCCGTATACCTTTCTGCCAACATTCTGAAACTCAAATTCGGAACTTGATCTGAAATTGCCATCTTTCAATCTTGAATGCCGAGCTGGGGCAATAGATATTCACTAAAATATGATGCTAGTCACAAAGAAGTGCTAAGGACAGGATGTACAGCCACAGTATAATCTTTCCCTGCAACTGAACTTCATGAAATGATGTGCCAAATGACGAAAATCATGGCCAAGTTAAGGTGAAAGGACTAAAGATGCTTGGCAATATAATAAATACAAGCGTGTTAATGACAACCGCTGCGCTCAGGGTGACCATTAAGTTTGTAAGTCATTGCTGGTGTCTACTGAGGGACGGGTTGTAATTGCCGCAATATCTTACTCTGTGTTTTTTTGCCCTAGCTTGTCATTACCTAGCTAGTCATTGGCGCCTTTTGGTCTTCAACATTATTTGCAATTATTTTCAGGGCGTAATATTATCGTTACTCATGACGTGTATGCTGACATGAACAAGCGTTAAGTACCACAGAGAAGTGAGAGAAAAGGTAATCACTGTGTGACCTAACGAGGATTGCTTGTGAGTGGGAAGGTAAGAGATACGAACTAATACACACACACACAAACACACACACACTCACACACATACACATACAAACACATGTGTGAGTGCGTATATGAGTGTGTGTGTGTATATATGTGTGTACTGTATGTTTATGTATGTATGTGTGTCGGTGAACTTTTGCTCGTGGGTGTACGTGTGTGTGCATATGTGTGTGTGTGTGTGTGTGTGTGTGTGTGTGTGCGTGTGTGTGTGTGTGTGCGTGCGTACATGCTTGCGTGATTCGAAGCCAGAGATTCACAGTTCGAAGAGTTAAAAACAAACTGGCCATCGTGAGAGGTCGAGTGCTTCATACTGATGTTCAGGGCTTCCTGTAGTTGTGGTGCTTCATTCCGAGTCAAGGTGGAATAAGCCTGCATGAAGTTAGTCAGTTGGTTGGTAGCAGGCGGCCGGGAATAACCGTGCATGAAGATGGACAAGAGTCATCCAATATATTACCACTACGCTGAGAATCGAACCCGGGACTCTCGGGTGAGAGCTAGGCAGCATATCACTGCACCTCTGTGGACATGACGAGGATGAGATAACCCCCTGGCACTCTGGCAAGTATATTCTTTTAATCTATTCGAAGCAGTTACGACAACGTGAGGGAGTAAGTTCGAGAGATTAGTGACTGATGAGGACATGGACAGTGGATGCAGCTGTTGGACGTAAGCTTGTTGTATCTAGTGGGAAGGCGGTAGTCGGAGATTAACCATTTATGGAGGTATGTTTTAAGTGTATTATTGTACAGCTTTATTTTGGACTGAAATATGATAGTGATAGTTTTAAGAATAGGTGATAGGAGTGATCTGAGTGATACTGGTGGCTGAAGATTTGTAAATCTATTTAATTCATGTGTACATTTGAAATGTGTATATTAATCATTGCTACGACAGCCAGATGTAGAGGGCGGTGGTTTTTAGTCTGGGGGTTGTTCGTAGGAAGGTGCTGGCCTGTAGCAATAACGACGAATGGGGTAGATCAGCCAGGGAGTGGGTATGGGTTGGTGGGAATAGGCCAGCAGTGATGAGAGGCGCGGTGCAGCTTAGTCCCTTTTCTTGTCCCCTGTTATTTTCCATATCGTGGAGCAGTGGCTTTAAACTGTGATGTAAGATTATTGACTGACAACGGGGTTGGTTAGATTTAAAATTACTTTACATTAAGGTACTGAAAAAATAAGCGAATCGTGAGGGAAACTGGTGTGGTTCTATTGAAAAGTGACCTGTGTTTCTCTTGCTTCACGTGTTGGTTTTATTAGTTAGGCTATGTATTTTCTTTACAGGTATGTTTTTCTTAACTACCATCTGAAAGCTTGTTCAGTTCGAGCAGTAATGTTCTTGGTCTGTTTGACAACGAACTTTAGTGTGTGTGGTTTAAGTAATGATCGTCGCTTTCTGCTCTCTCAGCATTCACTTTTTTCCCCATATTCTCTTCTACACCCTGACCCTCTGACCCCCACATGACCACTTTTGTCCACCATATTGGGTCGGTGGCTGGCACAATGTTGACTCGTCACTACTTAATTACTACCTCCATTGTTCTGGTCCCTGCAGTATTAGTCTGCAGTTTTTCTTATCCGTCAGCTCTGACCGAACAGGGTTTCTGGTCAATTAAATCGTTGGTCGTTCATTTGTGTTGGTCTGGGAGGGTTACAAAAAACGTCATTAACTCCTTTTGACAAGGAAAAATCGTGAACATGTATTGGTTTGTTAAATACGTTCTATCTAGCTGAGCAGACCCATCAACTGGAGCTAAGCAACCGCACCTGCAGGGTAGCTTGTCTGGACTAAATGTCATGACATTAGAGTCCTAAATACTTGCCTTTAATTTGCGTTGAACTAAGCTCGTTGTGCAACAAGCGGTTCCTACATACAGTATGTTTCGTTCAGTTTAAAATTTTTAATTATCACTGCTTCTGCGATCGAATCGGAATGGTTTTTTCGCACTGAGCAGTTTCCATTCATACTTGACTGATCTTATAATTAAGAGGGATGAGTATGGCTGAGAGGAATGAGTGGCTGAATGTCTGACACATTACACATTACTTTTTACCAAAGTGTATTAATAATGCTTTAAACTCCACATGTGCCTTGGCTGCTCAGTCGAGGTCAGAA
>JAGKTI010029692.1:0-12595 GCA_018397915.1 Birgus latro
TCATGGGCGCTCCCAGCTGCCCGAGTATTTCGGGAGAAAATGTGAAAAGGAGACACTATTGAAGCAGGTTCGTCAGAGCACTTACGGTAAAAAAATCGGAAAAATAATACTAAAGAAGCAACATCTCTACGTACTGATAATGGAGGAAGGTCCTTCGCAATGGCAGGGCTATTGATTAATCTAATGGCTGTATTTTGAATTTTGTCCAACTGCCTCAATGCAATCGCTCCACATCCACTCCAAAGTGACTTTTGTATACTGTGGCCAACTGCTCGTCAGTGAAGAATTCGCGAACTCTGTACAGAAGTCCCAATTTTTTAGAAGCATTTTTAGCAAGAGATTTAACATAAGCTGTCCAGCTTAGGTTGGTGTTTAGTGTGACACCTAGGATATCAATTGTAGTGGATATGGGAATACTGACATCATTTAAAATTATGTGGGAGTCTGAGAGATTCTTTTTGTTGGAGAAATTAATGTATTTAGTTTTCTGAGCATTAAATAAAACCAGATTTGTTTGTCCCCATTGATTAATTTTAGAAAGGTCCTGGTTCAGAGAAATTGCTGTGTTTATTTGGGAATTTATAATATCAGATTGTGTAAAGGAGGTACTAATTGTGAAAGAACTATGAAGTGTCATCAGCATAAGGGTGTATTGGGTTGCGAGTGACAAAGAAGGTCATTTATATGAATGAGAAAGAGGGTTAGGGCCAAAACTAATCCCTGAGGTACGCCATCTACTGTACTATGATCCGTATTTTTATATTATGAAGGTAAGAAGAATTTAGAGGAATCAGTGATGCAAGGCCATAGTGTGACATCTTAGACAATATGGCCCGGTGCCATACTCTGTCAAATGCTTTGTGTGTGTCACCATATTGGTCTGTTGTAGTTAATCTGATGGGTAAGACGGCAAAAAATGTCTACAGTTGAACGTTCTTGTCTAATTCCATACTGCCGATCATTGATTACTTTAATGATTTCTAGGTGCTTGACTATGTATCTGTTTATTAGTGTCTCAAAAACTTTATCGAGAACGGAAGTTATAACGATTGGTCTATAGTTTGATGGATCAGATGTGGCCCCCTTTCTAGGAACAGGATGGATATTTGCTTTTTTCCAAAAAGCTGGAAAACTTGAGGTACAGATGAATTAGAGGAAAAATTTTGTCAATACAGGAGCCAACACTGGGGAGCAATTTTTAAGTTCTATTGAAGGAATTTCATCTGGACCAGTGGCTTTGTCTACTGAGAGATTCTGTAATACAGCTTGTACGTATCTTGGGTGAATCTTGAAAGGGGGTATTTGAGGGGTGATGAAAATCAAGTACAGGAATACTGTGATTTTCTGTATTTAGGGTTGAGATTGTTGAAAAAGTATCAATAAGAAGGTTGGCTTTTCCACTTGGGTCACTAGATTTCCATTGGTGTACTGTAACGGTGGAATTGAGGAGGTGGTAGTGAAGGTACATTTGAATATATTAAGGGTAGACCAAACTATTTTGTTATTGTTTGGATTGTTTAGTAGTTTCTTAGCTTGTCAGTGATGATAATTTGATTTACAAAGACTGATACCGGTAATAGTTTTGGCATGGTTTCTGATATTTTCTATAATGGTTAAAGGCTTCTTTAGTTTTGGTCCTTGTATAAGTGTTATAGGCTATTGTTTTATATTCTGTTACTCTAGCACAATTGTGGTCAAACCGTTTCGGTGAATTACATCAGTTTCTGTAACTATGATGGGGAATGAATGTTTCCATGCCGACCTCAGTGAAATCCTGTATGTGGCCCAATGTGTAGTTTGCATCTTGAGAAAAATGGGGGTCCAAGGAACATCCATTAAGTTTGGAGACCCTCCCAGTTTGCCCAGTCGTAGTGCCGTGTAGTCACCATGACAGGTTCAGAGCAGTAGGGTGTGGTAGGTGTTGAACTGGTGGCTTGTATCAGACAATGATCAGAGGATCCGAGAGGGGACTTCACTGAATTGGTTGTTAGAAACAAGTCCAATCGGTGGGGATTTTGATCAGGGTTGTCCGGTACACGGGTAGGTTGATTGACTAACTGGGTGAGATTAAAGGAGTCTGCAAATAGCTCACAGTCAATACCAGAGTCATCAGTTCTGGCTGAATAAGTGAGCCATTCAACATTATGGACATTAAATTAACCCAGGATAGTCATTTCTGATGCAGTATTAATGTTGAGGAGGGGCATTAGGGGAACGATAAACACAATAGAAATATTTAATTTTACCAAAGAATATAAATTGTTTAAGAAATAGTCGAAATAAGGACAATTAAATTTAGTAATCTCTTCCAGGGCAATTTCTTATTTAGCAAGACAACATACGCTTCCTTTGGGTCGGAAATTTTGAATCAAGATATAACCAGGAAAATTCAATCTAGCTAAATCAGAGGTGGAGCTTACTTGAGTCTCTCTCAAAAATAGCTGATCTGGGGATTCAGACTGGAGGGAACTGTGAACAGAGTTGATGTTGGAGTGAAGTCCCCTAATACTGCAGAAAATTTTACTGCACTGACGAGAAGTTTTGGGGCGCCGCAACACTGAAGGTGCCACAGTCGCTTGATGATGACCGGGAGGGCCCTGAGCAGACGACCCAGCCCTACCTAATATATTTGTGTGATATTGGTAAATGTTAGTAACAGCGATAATAATATCATTAGACATGAAGTTAACATCGGCTATACGACCGGCATAAAAACCTTTTAGTTCCTACCTTTAAAAATGTAACATCGATAATATGAAAATGGAAATATCCAACACAATCTGGATTGAGTTACTACAGGTGGATAACGTCGAAGAAATGTGGGAAATATTCACAGATCAACTGATGTCTGTCGAATGAAAAAAATTACCGAGAATCACGCGAAGAAATAATCACACTAATAAACCAGTCTGAATGTCGAAGAATACTGGTGCTGAGGAAATCACTGGTATCAAGAGAAGAGAAGAGCATATGAAACATATAAATGCACAGGAAATCATAATGGCAATACAGAATGTCTTAAATTACAACAGCAATGTACGAAAAAATTAGGAAAACTAGATAAGACTATGAGGCAAAACTTTCTCAAGAAGCAAAACACACCCTAAATTATCTTTTCAGCATGTAAGGAGAAGGAAAAATGTAAAGGACAGCATAGGCTCACTACTTAGCTGAGAATGTGATCTCGTTCATGATACCAAAGATAGCAACAAAACTGAACGACTCCTTCCACAGTGCTTTCACAAAAGAAAGTACCATAAACATTTCCACCCCACACTCGGAACTGAAGCTGATAGGTTATTAGTCAACGGAGGGACAGGACACGAAGTATTAAATTATCTTCAGAAAACTGAAATAAACTGGACCAAATCAGATTTCTCACATACTTCGGGAATTTTACCGACAATCAGCATTTCCTATAACAAAAACATTTAATAAACCATTAACTGAACGCTGAGTGTCTGATCAATGGATGCTCGATAATATACCGCCTATCTTTATTTAAAAAGTGTTATAAAAACGCGCCACAAAGTACCGCTCAATAAGCGTAACTTGAGTATTATGCAACATTTTGAAAAAATAAGTGAGAGATAAAATTACTGTGTTCCTTAATAAGCATAGCTTTGTAATAGATCATAAGGATATTCTTATAACAGATAATCAGCACGCCTCACAAATATGACTGATTTTTTTTACATACATATTCGATAACTGGGGCGCAAAAACATCGTTGGATGTCATCTACTTATATTTCCAGAAAGTGTATGATAAGGTGCCCCATATAAGATTGCAACAAATCTAAAAGCCCACGGCCTCCGTAACAAATTATGTTCATTAACGCCGGTCACCAGTAAAAAATCATCATGAAAGTTTTGTGGTGCATTTGACACAGTTTTAGGTGCTGATTCCGAAAATCACATCCGTTTTTTCCTGTCACGTCTAGTTTTTATGATGAATGGTGAAACTTCATGTTGAAACCGTGTATAACAATATTCACATATATTCCTACTCTTAACACTGCTTATGCTTTTTTTGCAGCTGTTGTTGTTTATTGAATCAGTTGAAATGTCAATGCAACACAAAAATAGCCCCAATTGTTTCTGCTATGTCTGTGGTTTGTTCACCCCCAAGGGACAGCGATGCAACATCACGAACGATATCAAGAAGGTCTATCATCTGTACTTCTGCTGTGCTCTTGCAGATCAAGACAGAAAATGGGCACCGCATGTAATTTGTACAGCTTGTTCGAATGGACTAAGAAATTGTCTGAATAAGAGAAGAAATGAAATGCCATTCGTCGTTTCTGTGATATGGAGGGAGCCGAAAGATCATGCTACAGATAATTACTTCTGCAAGGTCAACATATCCTGGTTCCCTGTTAAAAACAAGCACAAGATTGCTTACCCAAGTTTGGAATCCCCTAAAGACCAGTGGCGCACAACGACAAAGATCTTCCCATTCCATTACCTCCAGAATATGGTATCGCCAGTAGACACGATGAGGACGAAGTTGTAGCTCAAACTGAGTTAGATGAAGCAGCTGAGGATGCAGAGTTTTTAGCTGAAAGTGAACATACACCTGAACAATTCTCTCAAGGAGAGTTGAATGACTTAGTTCGAGATCTGGGACTACCGAAGGACAAGGCTGAATTTTTGGCATCTCGTTTGAAAGAGAAATGTCTGCTCAGGAAAGAGGTTTGAGTAACATACTTCAGAAAATAAAATGAAGTTCTTCATATTTTTCTGTTGATGGACCACTGTGGCTTTATAATGACATTGATGGATTGTTCCGCTGCCTTTCACAGGAGCATGATCCTTCTCAGTGGCGTTTATTCATTGATTCATCGAAGAAAAGCTTGAAGGCTGTATTGCTACACAATGGAAATATGAAACCTTCTGTGGAGCATCTCTGTCAAGGCTTCTGAAATGGAAGTTTGCTCGCAGATTACTGCTGGATGCTGTACAGACACGAGCCTGGAACGCAGCATCGAAGGAAGTCTAAAGCTCGACGATTTTGAGTAGTATGACATTTGCAACTCTGTTATATGTCTTGCGGGAGAGTTTGCTGTTTTGTCATTTCAGTTCGAATGAAAATACACTGTATATATGGACTATTTGGAGACACTGAATTTATACGAGGAATCGACATACTTCAAAACACTTCGAAACTTCAAATATACTACTTTTGTACGTAAGCATATGCGTCCAGCGGTAATATTCAGCCAAAATAATAGAAGGTAGTTTCCATAAAACTGTGACGTCCCACGCTAAAATGGACTGCATATTCGTGATCGTCGTCAAAAATAGGTCTAGTAATGTTATATTTTATTCCTGATGAGAGAAAAAAGTTTGATTATGTAGACTTGTGTAATTTGAGAATGGTTGATGAATCGCATGCAGCATGTAGTGATAAACGGCGAATCATCAGACTGGCTAGAAGTAATAAGTGGAGTTCCTCCAGGGTCAGTTCTAAAACCAGTCCTTTTCGCTTTTTATATCACTGATCTAGAAAATAGAAAGCGTTTCTAAGGTTGCGAAATTTGCAGATGGCAGGATGATTGGAGGCAGAGCATTTACGAATGTAGACTATGAATTCATACAAAACGATCTGTACAGTATAAGTTCATTAATTGGAGTGAAAAATGGCAGATGAAATTTAATATAGATAAATGTAAGATCATGCACCTTGACGACAAAAACATTAAATATGAGTATCGTATGTTCAATACACCACTGATGAAAGTAAAGGAACAAAAGAGTTGAGGAGCGAGTATCACTAACGACCTCAAGAACTTCACACAGTGTAGCGCATTCAGCAACAAGGCAAACAAAATGCTCGGGTTCATCGCAAAGAACTTTGATCATAAAATGTCCAATGCAGTCTCTGAACTTTATGCGTTATTACTTAGGCCGTATTTAGAATACTGTATGGAGCAGCGGCCCCTGAATCCCATTATGGACGAAGACATAATCGAGAGAGTGAAACGGAGAGCCTCAAAAATGACCCCATCGCTGCGAAATTTACCCTTCTCATACCGACTAAAGAAACTGAATATTTTTTCCCTACAAAAGCGATGACTCGAGGGAGATCTAATACAGGTATTTACGATTCTTAACAGATCTGACTGTGTTTGATATGGCAATATGTTTGAAATGCAGGATGATACTCTGAGGAGAAATAATGAAATGAAACTCAAAGGTAAGAGATGCAGCAACAATATAAAGAAAACTACAATCTCATATTACAACAATGGCTTAGGCTATCAGCAACAATAGTTAATGCAGAACTAATGATATGTTTATTATGAGGCTATAGGCTGTAACTAACTTCATCATCATCAGCCATTGCATGTCTGCTGCTGAACAAAGCCTTCCCCAACGCGTACAGTACACGAATTCCTTGACGGAGCCAATCTCTGCCACGTTTTGCCTTCAAACTTCTCTATCTCATCTCTCCACCTCCTGTCTGGCCTTTTTCTGCAACGCTTACAATCTCATGGAGTCCTGTCAGTCAGCCTTTTGCTCCGTCAGTTATCCCTTATTCTTGCTACATGACCTGCCCACCTCCATTTCTGTTCTTTTTTAACTTTATTAATTTCTTTTACTTTAGTCTACTCTCTCAGCCAAGTTCATCTTTTCCTCTCTCTTAAAGACATTCCCAACACTGACCTTTCCATTGCTCTTAGAGAACGAATTACCGTAGTTGATTTTCCATCAACTTTGTCATTTTCCAGGGCCTACAACCGTACGTCAGAGCTGAAATTATACATTCTTTATATACTTTTCGTTGCATACACATTGACAAGTTACCTTTCATGATGTCTACGTTTACAGGAAGCTTTCCATCCAATTGTAATGCGTCATTTTATTTTGCTATCATGCTCTTTTGTTTGTTTTAGTATTTATCCCAAGTAATTGTCCTCCTCGACTTCTGCAAGAATTTCTTCATTTATTCTAGAATAGATGACGCTCTTCGGTGAGATTTTATTTATCATTAGTTTTACTCCGGTTCATCTTTAGTCCTACTTTGAGATACTTTCTGTTTAGGTCATTTAACATTTCTTGCAATGATTCTGCTGTTTCTGAGATTAGGACAATGTCAATTACAAATCTAAAATGGTTTAAATTTTCTCCATCGATGTTTACTCTTTCATTTTCCCAGTCTAGCTCTCTTAAAATTCATTCTAGGCATGCTATAAATATTTTTGGTGAAATTGTATCTCGCTGACGCACGCTCTTTTCACTGTTAATATTTTCCGCGTCTTTATGCAGTTTAATTGTTGCAGTTCCCTTTTTACCTCTGCCAACGAAGTTGGAGGAGGTTATGTATTCACCTATATTTGTCTGTCTGTTTGTCCAGACGATATCTCCAAAAGTTCTCAACGAATATCAATGAAATTATGTGGAAGGGTGGGACATGGGCCAAGAAAGAATTGATTAAATTTTGGGGAGGATCCGGATCTGGATCCTATGTTTCCGGCACAATATCTACAAAAGTTCTCAATGAATTTCAATAACTTTTGTGAAAGAGTGGACCATGGGTCAAGGAACAATTGATTAAGTTTGGGGGCGGATTCGGATCCTACATATTCCACAGAATATATCCACGGATCTGGATCCTTTTTAATGGCAATGGCACTGGCGGAGGTATGAGCTCTCTGAGTACTTTCTAGATATGTTCTGTAATTTTCTCAGTTACTTCATTCGTTGTGTGTAGATGATCAGTAGTCGAAAACCCGCTTCGGAATCCTGCTTGTTCACAAGGTTGGTTTTCTTCCACAAAAGTTGTTATTCTGTTCGTAAGGACTTTAGTGGAGACTTTGCAAGTAACTGGTTATAAGCTAACTGGTCTATATTTACTAAGATCTTTTGAGTCACCTTTATTTTTTTTTGTAAAGTAAAATAACTATTGCATTATACCATGTTTTGGGAATTTTCCTCTTTTTTATACACTGTGTAAATAAGTGGGCGAACCTGCTTTGTACTTCTACTCCTGCATCCGACCATTCCTCTTTTCACACTTGAAATGTTTACTTCGTCTGGTGTTACCTCAGGTACTTCACTTGCATCAACTAAAAAGTTACCTATTGGTACAATTGTTCTTTGTAAAATTCTTCAACACTCCTCATCAACTTATATCCGCTTTTAATTACTTCACCATTACTGTCTTTCAGTTATATATTAATTTGTTGCTTTCGTATTGCCATTTTACTTCGGACCTGTTTCAGACTTGTTTCTTTTTTGACAATTTCTCTGATATGATCCATGTTTCTCTTTCTTTTTTCATCTCTCTGACTCTTGTTGATAAGCTTATTTAATTTCGCTCTTTCTGTTTCATCTTTCTTTGCTTTTACTTTCATCTACTTTCTTCTTTTCATGAACTCAAGGGTCTTTTTTTAATACGTGTTGCCTTTGGTTGTAATAACTTTCCCTCCTACCTTTGCTGATGCTCTTAGCACTTCTGTTAGTTTATCATTTAACTCATCAGTGTCACACTCAGCATAACTTAAAGCCTGAAATTTGTTCGTTATTTCTAACTGTGAGGCTGCTTTGTTTTTCTTTACTTATTTTGGACATATCTTTTTATTTTTAATCAGCTTCTTTCTTTCACTTCTGAAACTGAATCTGGTTGTGCAGCCCACCATTCTGTGGTCACTTCCTATATTTACTTTGTTGATAACTGTGGCGTTTATGATCGTGTTATTCTTAAATGCTATAATGATGTCGATTTCATTCATTGATTTGGGCTTCTCGAGGTCTATATTCTCCCTGTTCGTTTGTGAAAGAATGTGCTCATTATTCTCATATTATACATTTCAGCAAAATTTACAACCATTTCACCTCTGTCGCTCCATTCTCCCACTGCGAATTTTCCCATACATGCTTCTCCATTTTCCGATTTGCTAACTTTTGCATTGAAGTCTCCCATGAGTATAGTATATCTGGTCTCCTCTTCTTTCATAATCTGGGAGATGTCGCCATAGAATATCCCTGTTCCTCAATCTGAGCTTTGAGAGGTCGGTGTCTATATTTCTAGTACTTTCAGGGTGTATCTTTTTCACAGTTTATTTACAGTTCATGCTGCTCTGTCAGATACATTGCTGATTTTAACAATGTTCTCTGCAAGATTTCTGTTAATTAGAAATCCTGCACAATTCATTCATTCATTTTACCTTCTTCTGTAGTAAAATGTATGGTTGCTGTCTTGGAGCTGAATTAATTTTTCTTGTATTCTGTGGATCGCATTCAAACCTACAATATCCCAACTAACCTTTTCTAATTCAGCCATTAAGTTATCAAGTTTGGAAACTTTTTGAGGCTTCTAACATTGTACGTGTAGATCTTCATGGATTTAAGTTTGTTTCAAGTTCCAGTCACTGATTTGCCGAGATAGTGCCTACTCACTTGCGGTGACACACTGCCCGTAAGCACAGGAAGCAGTGCAGTTGGACCATTAGTAGATGATGATCCAACAGGAACGGCCGTCAAATCATTAACTATAGAATTCATTTTCAATTGGGAGGATTGTGACAAATAATTTCATCTCCCTGCCACATGATTTCTGGTGAGAGGTAATCTTTGTGCCACCTTATTAAGTATATTCAGTGGGGACCTTTATATCTATAAGGGGTCCCATCGTCCACGCCGTTTAAAACGGTACCCCATATATCTGCAAGGTCTTTCCTTGTCCGCTACCTGGGTATGCGCCAGGTAGCAGTGAGATCCTGCCCTCTTACTATCTAACTTAGTGTTGTCTATTTCCAGGCTGAAGTGTAAGCTAACCACTGAGACGTTTCCTTAATAACGAAAACATTTGGCGATTGTGTTTGCCTTCTTTTACGAATCTACAGAATAGATATTACAAGGTGCATAGTCGATCCTCTTCTGCCTCTCGTATAAAATTCTATGTTTGTTCTTTCTAGCAAGCACTGTGTATTTTATTTAATCTTTTTCCTGCTGGTTTTACCAGATGCTGTGGTGGGAGGGGGAGAGCCTTCCTCATTTCTGTTCTTTTCTCATGCACATGGTTAGGTCTTAGTTGTACTAGCATTTTTTATAACAGATATCATCATCATGGGCCAACAGGCTTCCTGTTATGTTTACTTACCTTTGTGCTTCTATGTACTATCTCTCCTTCCTTAGCCTGTCCATTTTTCTCTCCCCTTTGCCCTGCCCCTTATTTTTCTCCTCTTTTGTATCCTTTCCCCCTTCCTTCTCCGCCCCCCCTCCCCCTTCCTCTTCGCTTCTTCCCGTGACCCCCTGCCTGCCAACAGTCCTTTAGATAGTCCTCTCGCCTTGGTGTGTTTCCTACCGCTGAGGGGATACAACACAAGCCAATATTTAATTTCCTGTGTGGAAGGGCCCAGTTGACTCAGCCACTCCTCCCACGTTGCCTCCTCTCTCAAAGACGCTCCATCCTTCCCTCCAGTTACATTTCCTTTAGCCACAGTACTGTTTGCTTTTTTGAGTTTATATTCCGACAATGCTTTTGATATTGCGTTTGGTACTTCTTTTTTTTCGGTATTTTAGTTCTCTTTTGTGTTTTAGATGTCACTTCCAGTGTTTACCTCCGTGGTGTTTTTGGCATTTCATCTGTTGTTCCTTATGGTGTGGTTGATGGCATTTCTTCTGGCACTGCTTTTGATTAGGTTTTGATGTGAGTTACCGTATTATTTGTGCAATTTCTTGGAATGGATTGTGATGTTGTGCGAGGTGTTAATTTCTGGTATTTTTTCTGGTGTTGATTTATATTACTGTATTTGATTTTGTTTCTGATAATATATGCTTTGGTGCTGCTTCTGTTGTTAATTTATGAATTTATTCTGCTATTCTTTCTGGGGTGTTGTATCAGCTGCGTTGGTATTGTTTCTGATGTTGGTTCTCTTTGTTGGTTTGGTGTTGTTTCTGGTATTGGTCTTGATGTTGGTTCTGTCGTTGGTTTGACATTGTTTCTGGTGTTGGTCTTGGTGTTGGTCTTGGTGTTGGTTCCAATACTGGGATGGATGTTGTTGTTTTTTTTTTGTTATTCTTGGTGTTGGGTTGCTGTTGTTTCTGTTGTTGACTTTGGTATTGATTTTTCGCGTTGTTTCTTGTGTTGGTTTGGTGTTGTTTTGACCATGATTTGCTAATGTTTTGTGTTTTGGTTATAGTGTTAGTTTTTTTTTTGGTGATATTGTTTTTCTGCAGTGCGTGTTATTTTCTTATTGGTACTGAAGGAAAGTCTTGTAACTTTCCTAGGGTACTGGTTAAGCGTTGTGGTGGGCGTTGGCAGCGGCACAAAGAAACCAAATCCTTGAGGGGTATTGACCAGTGGCCAGATTCACAAACACACTTAAGATCAGTTCTGTGTCGTAAATGTGACTTGGTTTCTCACGACGGACATGTAAAGAGTTGTGCAAGTCTTCCTACGCATCATGTTTCTCCTACAAAAAAAATAATAATAATAATAATAATGGTTTGAAGAGGAAAAATTAATGCCGTTGGTTTATATTTTTCTTTTAGCTGGGGTGATGAAGAAAGAGTACATAATCTCCTTATCTCTCTAGTTCTTCGTACAGAAATAAACATAAATTACAGAAGTGACTAATCGATGATAATGCATATTCGAGAATCCTACCTCTGGGATCACTTTAGATATTGTCGCCAGAATTTTTTATTGGTTTACTGCTGGTACTTTTATTTGGTTTGCTTCCTGTATTGCTTCTGTTATTATTGTTGGTGTTGCTGATCGAGTTGTTGGTACCAAATGGTATTGTTTCTTTTGGTATTTCTTCTTGATTTGATTTCAGTGTTTCATCTTGCATTACATTTTGACTCAGGGATTGCGTTTTATTTTTTTGCCTGCTGATATTGCTTCTTGGTTTACTTTTGGTATTATCGCTTTTTCTCCTTTACTCAGTTCACATTTTCTTGCTATTGCAACTCATTTCATGTATATCGGTGGGAATAAAAATGACAGTATTACGGCATTACATCCTTACCATAACATCTCTTCAAAACTAATATCATATTCTAATGTTAGTCTGTTGTTACAGTTTAGCATTCAGTATGGAGATACGACATTTATAGTTCAAGTTAAAATGTAAGCAATATCAGCAATATTCCTTCCTTTACTTATGGTATTGGCTGGGTCTTGCGGCAGGCGGAAGCAGCGGACTACAAACCGAAACCTACGTTATTGGATAGCTTCTGATATTTTGCGATGTTGCCTCTTTCAACTCTGTTTTGATCGAGACAGTCTAGTATTACAACGTTAGAAATTTTACTGAGGTAAGAGTGACCGAAAGGGCCTGAGAGTGCTAACACTGTTACCATTAATTCGTGATGGAGACGTGCAGTATTTTATTGCAGTTAAAGCTTGATTTTTTTTTTTTTTTTCGGTTGTGAAGGCGTCAAGAGTTTGAACGTTAATTCGTAGATTACTGGTTTGGATGGTATTTGTAGGTGTTTATGGCACTGCAGTCTAGTGTTTCGTCTGGTATTATTTATGGTGCTCCTGGTCATCTTTTTGGTATAGTCTGGTGTTATTTCTGGTGTTTCATTTTGGTAGGCTTCTGTTATTGCATAATAGTGCTTCTTGTGGCATTAATTATTGG